>JAPYZE010000268.1:0-48947 GCA_030522805.1 Leptomastidea abnormis
GAACTTTCGTCTAAATTTTATTCGTCTACATGAAATTCGTCTAATAATTTTTCTGCATATAAACTTTCGTCTTTTTGCGATTCGTCTGTTTTATTTTCTCCTTTTGGCCTTTCGTCCAAGTGACCTTTCGGAATTTTGAACCTCACCCTTTTTTATTAACTTAAGTCATCTGTCTATTTTCAAAAATTTTTTAAAAAAAATCGCGTTTATTCAATTTAAAAATTAAAAATAAAATTAAAAATAACTTAAAGCTACTTATTACCACATTAAACATCTACAAGCTAGGGTTAAAAAACCTTAAGATCATCCACACCCACACTAAACAGACCGAACCGAATGATTCAGCAATAAAAAAAGAAAGCCATCCAGGTGGCTTATAGAAAACACGAGATAAAAACATCTGCCGGCTATCGATCTGTTGATGCGCTAGTGTATATCTACACACACATATATACACAAGAATGCTAGACTTGCATGTATATCAAAGTAAAATCGATCGGGTCTAACGCCCGAGGCGTTGAGAGTATAAGCCGATGTTTCCTAATTGATCGGTGCGGAGAACCTTTCAACAGCCACTGTTTCAACGACGCGTGCCATCGACAGTTGAATATTGGTGTCTTAGTCATTGGGAGGAGTATACATGTGGGTATATGGGTATATATTGTACTGTGTTAGAGTATTAGTAGGTAATTTTTTGTAAAAAGATGATTTTCAAATTTGGTTGATGAGAATGAAAAAAGAGGATTTGGAATTGATTTTGTTTTGAATTGTTAAAGAGATATTACTTTTGATGTGGGGTAAATGTGTTATTGTTCACTTGTACAGAAGTGGAGTTAAATTTGCGAGTTACTGTTATGTCGGTTGGTGTCGATATAAATGGACATTATGTGCTTTGAATACGTTGTAACGTTGTATGTCTTTTTATGTCGATACTTGAACAGCTGTCAATACTGAATAGTCAGTACAGTGAATTGAGACATAATAGAAACGTAGAATTTAAAGGAATTAAAAGTTACCAATAGTATTAAATTAAAAGGTAATGTAATTTTAAAAACTTTTAAATTAATTTTTTGAAACAACTTACCCAAAAATAAAACAAAATTTTACAACTAAAACAACTTTAGCTTGATTCATAATCATATAATCAAAAGCTCATCGTCAATTCTTGATTCAAACTGACGAGCCATTTAGTCCGTTCGATCAAATTACCCAGCGAGCTTTTAAGCGTAGCTTGCGCAAAATCAGCGTTACTCGTCCAGTAGTAGTAGCAGTAGCAACCACACCCACGTAAAACTGTCTAGCTTTTTGTATCGACACGCACACAGGAAGCATTTGTGTCCGGGTCACGAAAGACGCTGGCATGGAATATCAGAAATAAGACACGCCCATTTTGATATTCGTTCTCATTTTTGTTTTAAGATAGCACTTGTTTTACATGATGATTTGTTAAAAATCTGTATTGGTCTATTAGATATTCATGTAAATGCTATGTACATTTTGTTTAGTTATTATAATAACCATTCGCAAGCTCCTTTTTTTAGAAATTTGAAATTGTTTCATAATCACTTGTTACAAATCCGAGTAAAAATTAAAAAGTTAATTAAGTGCATATTTTACATGCAGCAAGCAACTGTATATCTCAGAAACAGCATATCATCGCTAAATTACCAAGCCGAAAGCCAAGTAAGGAGGTTGATATTGTATATACCAACACACATACCGACACACATATAGATCGAAACAAAGACGGAAGCAAGCTCACGTATAAATCCCATCTATCCAATTAGATTCGTATATAATCCAGGCGAGATGTTATATATACAGCCTCGCTACGTTTAGACATATACACACGCACACGAAAGCTCGAGTATATCCAAATACGTTTACTTCCACATACAGTAGTAGTCACAGATGGATACAGAGAATCGTGTCTTGCTTTCCTCCTCCTCCCCTTACCGCAAGCACCTCCTCAGAGCTTTCGACTAACACTATTCGACTGTGCTTCTCTCTCTCACTTCCTCCTTCCTCAAACCAGGCGAGTAAGCGCGAGTACTAATGCTAAAGTACTAATTTATGGGCGTGCATGCGAATGTGCTTGCGCGCATATAGTCATATAGTCATAGTGAAAGCGAGACAGAATAGCTTTCGTACACTTGCAATAGGTATGAGTTCTATGCGCGTGCCCAGGAATAGTAGTATAGAAGGAGGAAGATAGAGGTAGGTAGGTAGATAGGTAGGTGGATGGTACGGGGAAAGCGGCCGGGCGAAGGCTTTGCATGCGATATCAATAAATCAAGCTGCAGGCTTGGGAAGAGCTGGGGTGGCAAGAAGCTTATGGAAGGTTGGGATAGCTCTACCCAAGCTTGCTGGAGCGTGAGGGAGGGGGGGGGGGCGAATACGGACCACTACGTGGCCAGAATCAACAGCTCATAACGCCAGAGCTAATAGCCCAGTTGCCTTGTGTAGCTCTATACCCACTCCCTAGAGTTCATGGACTGGAGATATTGTTCTGCGATGCTAGGGACACCTTATATTATTATAGAGCTTGCTTGCTTGCTACTTCTTTTACTTCTTGCTTCTTCGATGTTGGATTTTCATGGGTACTGAAAACTACAGTTGGATCGACCCTTTTTCTATAGCAAGAATAACTCCCTTCTGGGTGCTCATAGGACATATTTTTTTCTCCTGATGAAATTACGAAATATTTCGATTGCTCCTATTTACATGGGATTTCCACTCACATCTAAGCTGTTTATTTTTTGTGACTAGTATTTAAGTTTGATATGGAATTTTTACTAATAGTTGTAAATCATAATTAAATCATTTACCTTAGAGTAAAAAAGATTGCATTTTAAATAAAACAATTATAAAAGTCAAAATATGAAGAGCCTCGTTAAAATAATTAATTGAGAATTTGTAAAAACCGTGTATGGTAAGACGCAATATTGCAAGCAACAATTTATTTTAATTTTACAAAAATTGTCGAAGAAACGAGTGTACTTAAGTTCTAAATTTAATCAATCAGGTGTGGTTTCAAAATCGTCGGGCAAAATGGAAGAAACGCAAGAAGTCAACGAACGTATTCCGAACGCCAGGAGCTTTGCTGCCATCCCACGGTCTACCGCCCTTCGGCGCCATGAGCTCGGAATTGTGTGGCGCAGCAGGGATGTTTCACGCGCCGACCGATCGATGGGGAATGGGTCCAGGTTGGTATATACATATACTCACCACTGGCCGTTTTAATATTTTAAAAAGGCTTTTAGACACGGCTGGGCGTTTAATGACCGCCAGGTGCCTGACCGACACGACGCATAGCTAGGAAAATTTATACACACATATAGTTTCTGACTATCTGCTTTGTTTTTTTTTTTACTTGTGTGTATGTGTATGTGAAGAGAGTTTGATTTTAAACTGGAATGCTACGGATTCAATTTTGTATTGTTTTTCGTCTGTAATTAAATTATTGACGATGAGAAGTCGGGCTCTGTGCTTTTAAAAGCTTTTTACGTATGTACGCGATTGCTTATGTTTCTTTTGTCTTTTTCTTTTTTTTTTTTTTTGTTCATTATTGATATCCGGCATGAGGTATTGATCAAGTTGATGTTATTTATACTATTTTTTGTTTATTATCTTAAAAGCTTGAAAAAGGTTTAAAAAGTATGAGCTTTTGGAGAATTATAGTGCGGCTCTCAAGAGTGTTTTACGAAACAAAAAAAAAAATACGTTTTTTGCTTTATGGATTGCTATTTTTAATTTTTATTGACAGCTTTTTAAATAAATTTGTAGGCAAAACATACGAGATGTTATTTTTTTTCGTGAATATCACTCAAATATTTTTATAAAATTTGATTTTATTGTTTGCCAAACTGTCAAATTTGTATGGAATTTCTGGTTAAAAATTTTATAAATTCAGTATCGCAATTTTATTTTTAAAATTATTTTTTATTTTTAATACAAATTTAAAATCAAAGAGCTATGAGATACTAACAAAAGATATAAAATAAAACTGAGGAATTTGACGAATGCAAGAAATTAATTTAATTTCAATTACATAAAAATTTAAATATTTTCAAATATTTCTATTTTTAATTATATATTTTCATAAAAAAACTCTAAATAAAAAAAAAATAATTAAAATCAACGTTTCATAAAAATAACTGCATAAGCATAATCATTGCACAATCTAAAAATAATACCTTAACAATCATTAAATTATTTCTTTATTTTTCTCCAAAATAGGTCTCGGTCAACTCAGTCAAGGCGGCATGGGCATGGGCGGTTTCGGTCAAAGTCTGGGTCAATTGGGCCAGCAGAGTTCGGGGAGCTTAGGCACGAGTCTTGGTCTGGGAAACAGTGGTCAGCTAATCAGTAGTCCCTCGCAGACAGTCTATCAGGCCAGTTATGGACTGAACTCCCTCGGTAAGTTTCACCAACAAGCTACTGTAGATAATATAAATGACACGCGAATTGGTGTTTCTTTTCGTTTTCGTTGCTGCGCTGGTATTTTTATGCAAAGTTTGAGAGAGCCTGGGAAAAATTTTGTGTTTATGTGTAGACTGGGACTTTTTGAATTGGCTTTGAGGTAACTGTATAAACAAAAAGATAGTTGAATGAATGCAGCTGGGGGTGGGAGGTATCGTATTCACGAGATGCAAAAATATTTGTCAACTTTGAGTAAAACAAGAAATTTTTATTGTAACTATGAATGAATGAATTTTCATATACAGTAGCGTGGGAGTTTGAAAGCTGTGGTAATTTTTTGAAATAATACATATAGGAGTGAGAAATTTGAAATTTAAATGGTTTAGATGTTATTTTACAAATAACAAATTTATTTTGAAATAAGTTTGTTTGATAATATGTAGGGCTATAGGAAGTATGTTTATACGATGTAGTATAAGATAATCTGATCGATGGCTGGTAAAATTAATTGAATCTATAGAACAAAAAAATAAATTAAATTTATGAACAAATTACGAAAATACATTTAACTGACTTTTATGCAATGTTTAGAATTGCAATTATTACTCAATTTAATTATATCATTATAAAATAAGTAAATGAGCAAAGTATAGCTTAATTGACAGAGCAATTGGTTTCAGAATTCATAAGTCGTGAGTTCGATTCTCAATTTATATTATTCTAAGCTCCTTAGCTCAAATCCGAAATATACTTATCAAAGTATTCAAAAAAGGTTTTATAAAAATTAATTAATCGTGGGCTTATATTTGATCTTGTTTTTCTGGAATCGCGATAAAATAAAAATAATTATAATTTAAAAATAATTTTTTTATTTATATAAAAACAAATTTTTATTTAATTAAATTTATTTTATTTAATTTTTATTAAATTAAAAGTTAAATGCTGCAGTTGGCACATTCTTATTCTATCTATAAATAAAATCTTTTGTATTTTTTTTGCCTTGTTAATCAAGGATATTTTCGTTTTTGAAAAAATTAATTTATTTAACTAACAATTTCTACACGGATAATAATTTTTCATAAGAAAAAATGAACAAAAATACGTATTTAAATGTAATCGAAAATGAAGTTTTATTGATTTATGTTAAAGATGTAATCAGTTGACAAAATTATTTCTGAAACATGGTTTTTCATGTATTTACATGGTCAACATATACAGCAGTAAGTTTGCATACGGTTTCCTTTACTAGTCATTGCAATTTTATATTTTACACGAAGAGTAAAGAATTGTTGAAACTTTTCGCGACGCAATTCATAAGATAAAACAAATATAATTAAAAAATACTAACGTTTTATCAATTCTCGCAGATGAATTTGATTCTTTCTATTAAATTTAAATAATAAATAACAATTAATACTTAGCTATAGACTTTGCGAGCCACGGTAACAAAAAGCTAGATTTTTATAATATCCATTTCAATGGTTGTAAATATTAAAATGAAAAACAAACAAATAAAAAAAAGCAAAGTGAGTGGGAGAAAAGTACGAAAGAATTCACGCCAGTGCGTACATACGCGACTCCCCGAAAGAACGGCTTTTCAAAAAAGAAAAAAAAAAGATCAGTTGGTAAAAGTTTAAAAAAAAAGAGAGAGAGAAGGAAGAGGGGATTCATGGAGGCAAGAGAATCTGAGACAGAAAACAATAAAGCTACGTCGGCCTCGGCTATTTGCTCGGGTCGAGAGAGTCGGAGGCTCAAGGTGCTCGCACCTAGGTGTGAGATCTCAAGTCTCACTCTTTCTCTCTTTCTCGGTGTAGCTCTCGGGGACTGCGTTCTCGTGTGTACGTTGTTTGCCGGCGAGAATATCTTGAGATGCAACCTGTCTTGGTTCGACGAGAAGCTGCGTTCTTATGGGCTTCCCCTCGTTCGAAGTATCTCGACTTAAGCAAAGGCAAAATGTCTTAAGGTGAGAGAGACGTTGGTGAAATTTTCAAGTCGCGTTTGTAGAGATGCTGCGTTGTGCTAATGCGATGTGAGATATATATGTCGTGGATGTTATTCTTTTTTTTTTTTATTTTTCTTTGCATTGAATCAGGCGTTGAATAAAACATCTAGCTGTTAGTTTAGTATATTAAAAAAATAAATGAATAGTTTATTAGATTTATTTTGTATTTTATGTTAATATGAAATCATATTTAATTGGAGGTAAAAATAAATAAGAAAAATTAGCTAGACGATTTTAAATAAAAATTTAACAATCCATTAATTAAAATAATTATTCACGTAAATATAGGTACATTATTATTGTTTGCCAATAAAATAATCGATAACGCAAGATGTAAAGTTGAAAAAAAAAACTGTCTCCTTTATGTTTTCTTTATTAACTGAATATACAAATTTTCTTTCGGAATAATTCTTGCTAAAAATTTTAATTTTCTTAATTACTACTTCATGACTTGTCAATACTACTAAAACGATTAAATTGATGACTACCTAACGATGTTATCAGACAATTAAATTTAACAACTACTGTAATGAATATTTATCTTAACAGATTATTCTTACAAATTTGATTATTATAATCATTTTCATTCATCTAATTTATGATGCATCATTATAGGTATTATAATAAAAATATTTAGTTTAAGTAATAAAACTATTAATTTGTAGCAAATTAAACGATTAGACAGTATTTTATTAAAAAAAATTTAAATATCTGTTTAAAAACGATTAATAAATGTTTTTAAATAATCTAATTGAAAAATTGAACATTCTTTAAAATTATTCGGGCAAGGACGCTTAGGTTCTTTCCGTTGTAAATGATAAAAAATTTGCGTGGTATGCATTTCAGGCGTTCGCATCTCGAGCATACGTAAGCGTCATGCTCAACACCTGCGTCTTCAATTATCGTGTATTATCGCTCGAGTTTCATTTTTAGGAGGCAAGGGGGGAAAGGGAAATGCAAGCGGTAAGGAAAAGAAAACTAATATTTTTTTTTCTTCTAGACATTCTTTCGACATATCATGCGTAATATGATGCTATCAGTTTTGCAATTTTTTTTTTTTGCAATTCAATAAGAATAATGTAATTTTAAATTATTTCAGATAAAAAAAATTAAAATTGTAATTTATCTAGTAATCATTAAATACTAACTCTAAGTAAATATAATCCCTGTTAAAATAAAGAGGCTTAAAAAAGTTTTAAAGTTAAAAAAAAAGAGCAAATTTAGCAGAGACAACGAATTTCGAGCATCCGAAAAGGAAAAAAAAAAAAAAAAAAAAAAAAAAAAAACGGTCAAGCCTAGACAGAGCTGAGAGAAAGAGAAAAAGAGAGCTATTAGACTCTCTTACGACTGCTTGCTCCCGCGGTAACTCGAGGCACAAACAGCTTTTAGAGCAGGGCTCATTTTTCGCTTTTCAATAATGATTAACACCCAACGGACAAGCAGCGTAACGCGCGCCTTACTCTTCTCATCCCACCAAGAAAGAGCAGAAGAGGAGGGTACACACTTCAAGGTGCCAATTGACTTGCAAGCGCGCGGACATACACACACATACACGTTCGTTTGCTCTTTGAAACCAAGTCTAGTACTCTCATGACGAAAATTTGACTTTCCAAATTTGAACGCGATTTAGTTTTGACTTGTGCGAAATTTGGGAATATGTGTATGTAAAATGTGTGGGAGTAGAAGTATAGGAACGAATTTGACATCGGTTGAGTTGCTACTTGCTCAAGTGTCAATTGCAGTGTAATCGGGGTGTGCCTTGTCAATTTGCGAGGAGATGTATGTTATCTGGGATTGCCGCAGGCTAGAAACTAGGCTTTGTTTTTTTTTTGTCTTTCTTTTGATTTTTAGGGGTATGAGGATTTTAATCCTCTTTGTGTAATAGGTCTCTATGTTGTATGTGAAAAATTATATAATTATGTGATCAATTAATTATTTTTAAAGTTTTGCTTACCTTATTGTAGTTGTATTAATAATTAGATATGATTATGGTCCCATGCTGAATTTTAGTTATTCTAAAAAAATACAATATACAAAATTAGAATGTAACACAATATTAAATTATTATTACAAATTATAAAATCTAAATTTATTTTTAATTGTTTAAATAAAAAAAATCTCTAAATATTTTCCATTAAAAAAAAAAAAAAACATCAATAAAAAGTATCAACCTTGGTCAAACCTATAAACGGCGCCAGTTAGTCTTGACGAATATCTAATAGCAAGATCATAGACAGCCACGGAAAGGAAAAAAAAGAGTCATAAAAGTTGTAGGAAAAGCCGCAGGCGTCGCACATAGGTGCAAAGACCACCGACGTGGTATACAAAGGGTTATACCGTCTCGGTGAAGAAAGCGCCGCCGTGACGCTTTACGAGCCTCGGTAGCTCGTCCAACTGCACTTTGCGCTCTCCAGCTTATCCTGTATAGGTATATATCGGTAATAACACGACTACAATGTTCCTAGAACGTATTATGGCTTTATTTGAAGATGAGCCTTTTTCGTGCTGGGTTTGAGAAAAATAAAAAGAAATAGGCATAGGAGAGCACCGAATATGTTGGATGATTGAAGAGTGAGGGTACCTTGGTTTGGAAAGGCTTTTTTTCTTGTTTTATTGGTCTCTCATCGTCATTGGTTTCGTTGGGTCTTTCGTTTGCCGACTGAGTTATTCGTTGAAATTTAAGTACTTGCGTTTTTGTGATTACGGACATTAATTTTTAGTCTTGTATTTGTTTGAATACTGTTCTTTTTTTTTTTTTTTTTTTTTGAGAAGTTAATTCTAATAGAAACTTTAGCTAAGAAATTTTGGTTTTTTTTGTAAGATGCATGATGAAAAAAGTTGAAACTTTAAAAAATTTTATAAACTTTTTAATATGTATCAAGAGGTCTTCGTAAGAAAAATAAATGTCAGTTGTATAAAACAAGTTTAAACTTCTAGCGAAAACAAATGCAGTGAAAACTTTTTATTTTTCATAAAATAGTTTTTCAAAAACGATGGGGTTTTGATAAAAATTAAAATTTCGTAAAATTGTACGAATGTCAGAAGAAATATTTTTGTGTTGCTTTAAATTATAAGTATACTATCCCACATATATTTTATTGTGAATATTACATTTTTTATTTAAAAATAGACCAAATTATAAACCCAATAAAAATCAAAATTTTTTAATTTCTTTCCGATGAAATCATTGATAATCTGAACTTAAATTTACAAGAACGTAAATGCTTACTCATCATAATTACAGTTATTTTTTTACCACAATCATTAAATTAAAATATCTATGCCTTAATTTTTTTGTATATATTTGTATTCTTAAAAATTTTTCGTAGTATCATTTCATCTCAATGATTGTGGCAAAAAAAAAAAAAAATTAACTGAAATCCTGATGAGTAAGTATACGTTTTTGTAAAATTAATTTCAGATGATTGGTGACCTCAGAACTTTACAAAACACGATCGTCTGTATCAAATTGCAGCATCGGAAAGAGGATGGGGTTTCAGCCAAGGGAATGGATACAATGGACCTAGCTTAGTTACAAAAGGTAGATTTCCAGTTTTCCCTATTAATGCATTTTAAATTTGATATTTATTTTGAATTCAATATTTCAAAGCTGTAATGAATTGTTTTTATTATTGTTGTGAACATTATTCCTATGATTATTGTTATAACCAATTACAAATGCAAGTTTGAATTTATTTTAATAAAAAGTTCTGTGAAAAGTTAATATTATTTTTTATTTTTCTAAATTTACTTAAAAAGGGAAGAAATTAAGTATAAATAAAATTCAATTGCTACATAATCTAAACCCTCAAATAAAAGTTTTGATTGCCCTTTAATGTTTATTTACGCAAAACTTAAAACAATAATTTTCGCACACAATAAAAAACGTCCTATTCTGCTTACAGGTGGAGTGCACATGTCAGCATCCCGAGGTTCCCCTCCAAGCACAGGCTCATCCGTCGGTGGGGGTGGTGGTACAGGCGGCTCGGTTCAAAGCGGTAACGCTGGAACTGGCACAGGTGGAGGCGGTGGTCTCACCTCGTCGCTGAATTGTGGCGGTCAAAGTTCACCCGGGGGTACCGGGACCAGTGGTGCCAGCGGTAATGGCGGGGCTGGATCTACTGGAACCAACAACGGTGGTGCAAATTCATGCGATAGCGAGGCTGACTGGCGAGGTGCTCACAGTATTGCTGCGCTAAGGCGTCGGGCCTCGGATGCGGCTCAGCAACAGCAGCAACAGCAGTATAGCCCTCAACCTACGGGTCCACCTCCTCAGTATGCTCACGACATCGAGTACAGCTCCGTGTACTGAGAGGACGTCGGTTGGATGTGTGCTAGCGTAAAAACTTTAATGAGCAGGCGCCGTGTGCTCGGTTGTTTTTTTCTTCTTTGTTGTTGTTGTTTTACTTTTATTTTCGTCGATTTTGTTTTATTCTTTTTTTTTATCTTTTTTTTGCGCGTTTTTTTTCAAGAAGGATTTTTATTTTGTTAGACCGATGGCTATACTAGTGTGTAAATGAAATTTAAAAATTTTTTGTTTTAGATTTTTTTATAGTTTGATAATGAGAATTGTTGATAATCGATGATAATTAAGTATACGATTAATATAAAACTAGCTAACTCATATACATAAGAAAACGTAAAACTTTTAGAGAAAGAAAAAGGTATTTACTAAAGAAATAACATTGTATTTTGAATAATTGTATCGGAATAAGAGGGATAAAAATAGTAATTATTAATAAATTTAAACAAGTTGCGATTTTATTTTAAATAAAAACAATTATTTTTATCTATTTAATATGTTTGTGATATTCTACTTATAGTTGTACGTAAATTTATATTTTGTTATAAATAAACAATTGGATAAATTAATCTTTAAAAATTGGGCATCAAAATTTTAATTTATATAACGTACAAAATATAATATATTTATTAATTATAAATAATCTGATAAAATTTTTATTGTTTCAACAAAAACAAATTATTTTACAGTCCTTCTTGAAAAAAAAAAGATAATAAAATAGACGATTTATAAGACAACAAATGGTATAATTAATAAAAATTGTCTTCGAGATTAAATAAAAAGAAGCATAATTGATTAATGCGTATAATAATAAGCGCGTCCAGTCTTTGCTACGGCAGGGCGAACTTTTTTTCCGTCTCACCGCAAAGAGGCAAAACGAAATGTATACGACGAGTTACCTTAGTATCATATGTGGCATTGTAAATATAAATTAAATAAAAATAAAATAAAATAAATAATTAATTAAATAAACGTAGTTAAGTCATCGTTAAGCCGTGCACACATGAGCACATGCGTTTAGGTGCAAGTATGAGTCGAGAATCGCGATTTATATATTATACGATGTCGGGAGTCGTGCAATGATAAATAGCAAGCGTTTGAGTGTCACTTGGAATAAATGTGTAATGCAGATCGATTGATGATAGTATGAAAATATAATAGACGCTCTTTAAATTTTATTTTTATAAATAAGCCTTGACAAAATTTTGGTCTTATTTGTTAAAAACGTTAAAATTATTTCAGTGTATCTTTTATAATTGAAGATTTTATGAATAATAAATTAGAAAAAGTTTATCTCAAACCGAGCCCTAAATTTTTAGCTTAATACGAAGCCAAAAAAATTGGTTCATTCGGTTCTTCTTACAAAATTAACAATTGGTCCGCATTAACATTTATCTCTGCTCTCAAATGCAATAAAAATCTATTCACGAACTCTTTGAATATGAATAAACTTCTTTGTAATTAATGACTGTTCATTGATTTGAAGCGATGCAATTTTTGTGCTCAATCTATATACTCGTCGACGATTGTATACGAAATAGTGAGATATCGATTAATTATTCAACAACCTAATTAAACGTTATCAAGTGTCAAAGTCTTCAAATTAAGTCAAGACAACCAGTGTCTAATTTTTTTGTTACTTATCAAAAATATTTCACGGAGCAGCAATTAATTTAACCATAGTGACTTTACGTTCTTTAAAATGTTTTATTTAAAAAAATAAATAATCGTACGACGAGAAAAATAGAAGTTTAAAAAAATCATGAATATAAAAAAAAAAAAAATTGTATAAGCGCCTAAGATATATGATGTTTTCCTCATGCGCCTAATCGTGCGTATACACACGTTATTATACATATTATAAATATAAACACACACGACTAGATGATATACATACACGTATACACATTTTTTTACATATGTACCTCAATTGTATACGTAATACGAAAAGCTTTGGATTAGAAAGAAATATATTAAAAAAAAAACAAAAAGGAAAAGTTGTATTGTTTTACAATATACGAATACAATGTACGTAATGTAGAACTGCCGATTTTATCATTAAATATAAACTTTGACGCATCGTAGAAATATAATTTTGAAAAATATAACCGAATATTTCGGTAATATATTACACTAAAAACAAAAGATTTATTTTATGATAGAAAATTTTTTAGTTTGTTTTTTAATTATAATATCTATTATGGCAGAATCGTTTATTTTTGAACGCAGGCACATTCTCATAAAAGTATACGCTGAGTTGAAGAGAAAAGCACAATATGCAATCTCATAAAGCTCAATTCTTATACTATGGATATATAATATAATTGTAATTATTAGAATATCGTTTTTTTTTTTCGTTGTTTGTCACCGAGAATATTATACGTTTTGTACATATATAATAATAATAATATTACACGGTGCACGTCTATAGTTGTAAAACGAAAAAAATTTAAGGGTTTACGTGTGTGTATGTACATTATTAAAAAGATAAGCTGGGTATAACGATGGTCGTAATATTATAAAACGCGAACTATTACAAGTCTACATCATTAATCTACACACTTCAAATTAATTGATCCTCATGGAAGAGAATATTGTTCCTTCTAAAAATTCAATAAAAACTAAAATTCATCATCCATTAAAGAAAAAAAAATTTCAATATACCCAGATAAATTGTGATAGTTACGAATAGGCCGTTAAGACTCATTCCTCACATATCGACATCGATCAATATTTTATCACAAGTCGAAAAATGAGTGTAATCACGTAAAAATGTATACGACCGGAGGTGTCCGATATTCCAAAAGTGATCACAGCCTAAAAGTATATTATTCAACGATAATATAACTCCAGAAAAAATCACACTGGATAAATCGGACGCTGATTAACCCAATAGCTATTTACATACGAATTTACCGTAGATGCTAAAGACGTAAAATTTAAAAATAATAATAATGAGAAAAAAAAACAATCCATAGACGAATGAAGCGCTTGTAAGCGCAAGCATAATTAGATTATAGCCCCCCCCCCCCCCCCCCGTACTTTCATGTATACTAACACACAAATACGAGCGTATACGATTTGTTTCCTATGTTGTACAAAAGCTGGTGATAAGATTAAAGTTTGCATTATGTGCACGGCTGATTCAAATTCGTCTGTGCGTGTATGTCCCAGCTTAAGCAAGTGATATAGACCTCAACATTACTTGAATTATCGACGTAAAGGAGGTGAGGAAATTAATGAATGACAGTGACAAACGGGATAACACTTTTTTTATGGTGATATCTTTCCGTATTATTTTTTTGGCTGAAAAGTTTTCATAATTTAATTAAATTTAAAAAAATAAAGTTCTTGACTTACAAATAAGCGTAAGAAATATAAAAACAAAGCTTACTTTTCATATTATCTTATCGCAAGCTTTTCGCCGCATATACCAATACGTCGAGGTCGTTATCGTTTTACGATTTAATTATACTATGTACATGCACATAGAAGCAGACGAAACGCAAAATATAAGCGCTCTTGTATGTTATTAAACACAAAGAATAATTTATTTGCGCAATGATTTTTTCCAAGACTGACTCATACGCAAAGTTATGATTAAAAAAAAAAATAATAATAAAAAAGCGTTAAGGAAAAGTAATTTATTTCGCATTTCTGCGAGATTGATGAAGTTTCTACGGTTTTACCAGGAAATAATTGCATATAATATAGTGGAAGATACAGATGTATCTATGTCTGCATTGAGAAAATAAAAATTAAGCTCTGTGTAATGAAATCGTTTGATTGTGTGCGTCGCATATATGATTTCTTGGATGATTCATATAGCGAAAAATACTTGAGAGGAAAAAGTTAAGGAATTTTAATTTTTATCGTTGTATAGTTGTGTATAGAAGTCACCTGAGTGTGTAAAATAAATCATTATTAAAATAGCTCACACTATTTCTTTTCCTATTCCCAATTAGAAAGTAAAAAATTTCAATATTTAATTTAAATTATTATAATCTTAATTGATTAATTAATTAATCAGGTAATAAGACATTATTATATAGAAACATTTACTTTTATTCAAAATATACATACTCACACACATAACATACCAGTATCTGTCAGATTCCATTTCAAACATTAACTTCTTTTTAAATATTTAATTTTTAATAGTTTCCTTTGCAACTGTACGTTATTTGTATATGATTGTTTGATTGCCAGAATCAATAAAATTTTTATATTTTAAATTAATTTTTCATTTTGGTAAATATATCATACTTTACAATACAATTTCTTTACAATATATATACACACATTTGTATATTTTTCACATCGCATTTTTTACATTTAGGTTTCGAGGTACGAAAAGTAGAGTAATATAAAAAAAAATTTTACTTACAAATAAATAAATAAATAATAATAATATAAACACCTCAATTCACAAATAATAAATGCAAGTACAAAATGTTTTAATGGAACGAAGTTTTATATTAAATGCTTAAACACGTTTAAGTTAACATATATCTTTAGAGGAACGTATTTTAATTATAATCTATAAATTAAAATATATTAAATTGTGATAGTAACTTTTCATAGTTTATTTTATAAATTTCAATTATTTAAATTGTACGGAATGACTAACAATGTTATCACAGCAACATATTACACAAAATTACTACATTTAACTTAAATAAGTTCATTTCTAATAATAATAATTGGTCTATAATTATTCATATTTTGATACATTAAATTATTATGATGAGTCTTTAATTTCGTTTCAAAAAGTTGTACTTCAATTAATTTTAATTATATTTTTGATTGCACGAGATTTTGTTCTAATTGTAAGAATATTTTTAATGACAAACTTAAAAAGAGGCACTGAAATATATGTGATTTTTAATTTCGTTTTATGCATGGTAATACCAAATTTTGTTGATTTTAAAAAAATATTCGAAATTTTTATTTTCACAACTGTTCAATAAAAATTAATTTTTCTAGAGTAAATAATTCAAGTTATATGTTGGTTTAAAGAATATAATGGAATACTAAAAAATTATATATTTTTAAAACTATTTCAGTGCTCTTTTCTCGAAGTTGAGGCAGTCAATTCATTTTTATTCTAGATATGTTGTAGAAAATAATTATCTAGCTTAAGAAAATTAATTTTATTTTATACCTTCTGGAAATAATAAAATTTAATATTTTTATTTATATATATCTAATTCAATTAATATTTTTAATATTTTATAAAAATATTTTAATTTTTTTCTCTGTAATTTTTAAAATATTTTAGCAGCAATTAATACTTTCGTTTTATATGAGTTTTTATCTTACGGTACAATCTTTGTTTGATTGATTGTAAAAATTTAAAGGTTTTTAACATGGTAAATATATAATAAGTTTGAGAAAATCTTTAATTTCTCATCATTTCAATTCAATCTTTTAATTTTTGAAAGTAAACACTCAAAGTTATAAAATAGTCTTTGAAATAAATTTTAATATAAGCTTACAAGCCTCTGTACTTTTTTTTTAAATATATCATATTAAACTATTCTCATATTCAAGCGTACACCATTTATATATTTTTCTTTTATATAATTTTTTCTAAACTAATCTCTGTATTTTCGTCTTCTGACGTTTCAGGTTCAGTGTTTAATTTTCTAAAGTCTCGAGAATTTGGTCTTCCCTCAAAAAATTTGAATTTACCACGAGATTCTAAAAGACTTGATAGTTTGAAGTTGTTTTTTCTATCGCTGTTCCATTCTGTTCGTCTTTTTTGAGGTGGAAATAAACATCCTGTATGCAAAAAAATTATTTTTTTTTGTTCATAGGATTAATAAAAATAAAAATGCATTCTCAATCACATGAAGTAAAATTTTTATAAAATATTTATTTATTGCTAGTATTTAAAAACATAAAAGTGCGACAAAGTAGTCATTCATAAATTATCTAAAAAATAAATACAAGCGTTTTTCTTTTATTTACATTTCTATCTACAGCATCAATTATTTATGCTTTAAGAGACAATCTCTTTATTGCACCAAAATATTTATGAATGACCTTAAAAAGGAACATATCAATAATCAATAAGTTACATGACATGCTGTATAAATATTGTCATTTAAATAAATTATGCATCATAGTATACATTAATAAAGCAGGACGGTAATATTATCGACTTAAAAATCATCTATACATCAAATAAAAATCAAAGCGACACACAAATAATAAAAAAAAATCTAAGTTCGTGCAATTCATTCAAAAAAATAAAAATCTACATACTATTATGTACAAATATCACACTCAATACACACATAAAGAAAAAAATAATTCTTTGACAAGTACTTTTGCCAAAATAAAAAAATAAAAAATATCATGCTAGCCATATATGACTGAAATGACTTTTAGTCAAGCAAATAAAAAATATATAAATTAAACAGAAGATTCGACTAGCTTGGAAAACTCAACAACGGATTCGTCATATTGAGACTGTCTACCTCGTTTCTGATATCGTGCTAGCAGCGCTGCCAGAAAGATGCAGAAACCAATGAAGAACAAGGCAAGAACGATGGCAGATATTGCGAGGGTCTTATGCGAGGATATCGTGGTTACTTTGACTTGATCGCTTATAGCTGACATCTTAGCTATCGAAGATTTTCCCGTGAAGTTTGCAGCCAAATTCGACGAAGGCAGGTACTTAGTATCTAAAAATCAAATAACATAATCAATATCTCACAGTATAAGAATCCAATCTGGTATTAATTATAAATCGCTTACTCTGATCGAATTTATAAACTTTCCGCGAATTAAGCTCGACCACATAAATATGACGTTCGTCTGGCGTGACGGTGATGTCGTGGGGACTATCCATATCGTGTATAGGAGCAAATTGCGCCAACAGCTTACCACTGTCGATGTCAAGTATGAAGCCACGCACATGTGCGTTGCCCCTGTAGCGGTTGCCGTTTACCAGATAAAGCCGGTTGTTAGCGTAGGCGATGCTGTAAATTGCCGGGCCAAATGCCGAATGCTTGTACTCACGATAAAATGTACCGTTACTTGCATAACTACACACTACACGTGCGTTTTCACGATCTGCTACAAATAATAAGTCGCGCTCTTCAGCTAATGCGAGAGCATGTGGTACGAGAAGTGCATTTATTGGTGCTGGATTGTTGTATATTGCCTTGCCTAAAAATACGAAAATAAATTTAATATTTTTAGATTAAGAATTGAAACGAGATGTACGAGATAAACATACCTTCAAAACCCCACGTTCTTCCCCATTGATCAATTCTTTCTCCATTTTTATTAAATTTAATTACTCTCGAATTACAGTAACCATCACTAACAAAAAAGTCTCCATTCTCAAGTACAGCAACTGCAGTTGGCTTACAAAATCTTAAATTATCATTACCAGGTTGAAAAGCTTCACCCAGTATTAAGGAAGGTTTTATTTTACTATTTGCAAATAAATTTTTAACATCTATTGGCTCATCCAAAGCATAATGATGACCATCAAAATTTTGATATCCTAACTCACTACGATGCTTTTTTATATCAGCAGCATCAAATTTAAAAACTTGATGCATTGCAACATCTGTTATCCAGTAGTTACCCTGAGAATCAACTGTTAGGCCGTGTGGAAGAAAAAACATTTTTTTCCCCCACTCATAAAGAACTTCACCGTCTGTATTTATAACTTTAATTGTATTTTCTCTAATATGTCCTTTATCTATGTCAAATTTATTATCTCTGCCAAACGTTGAAGAATCCCAAATACGTTCTCCTCTGTGAAATATGACAATGTTACCTTCTGGATCAATTGATACTGCTGATATCTGACCATACACATCGATAGAAGAAGCCCATCTTATATCATATTTTATATCTGTAAATAATAATTTAATCTTATAGTACATGTAAATACAATTAATACGAAATTGTGACATAAAAAATAAATAAAAAATGTAGAGCATTTGATAAGAATGTGACATGGCTCAGTATCAATCCACACATAAATTTTAAATTGTACCAGGAAAAAAAAATTAAAAAAAAAAAGAAATAAAAAAGCGATTAATAAAAGAATAATAAAAACGTACTGGGATTCAATTTATCTGGAACAGCAGTTGATGGAGCATAAGATAAATTGACCCTTTTGCGTAATGTTTGATCTTCAGGCGATATTGGTTCTACTGGTCCAATATCCCTTTCATCAATTTCCGGATCCATATAGTCATTCTCATCGAACTTTATATCCGGTAAATGTTGTACCCTTTTCTAAAAATAAAATAAAAGTAATAAATTATACAGAAATCAATGTTCACACTGTATATTAGATAAATAAAAAAAAAACACACCTGCTTGATAGTCGCACGGGTAGCAACAATAAAAGTACCAAGAATAAAAAGAAGATGCAGGAGGATGTAGCGGCAGACGACATAGCGGCCTATCATCCTGCCAGCCGTGTCGTCTAAGCGTCATTAGTCGTTCTCTCAAAAATATATCCACGCTGGCCGTTATTTATTTTTTTTTTTCACACTTTTATTATAACTATCGTCTTTCTCTTAACTCTGTAAAAAAAAAGTCTTCCCTCAAGATAGTCTCGAGAATATACGAGTATCTTCCAGAGAAAGAGAGATAGAACGAGAAGGAGTGAGAGAAACACACGTTTACTTTATTGATTCAGGTGTTAGCGGCTGCTGCTGCTGCTGGTTAGGGGAGAATCCGACAAGCATCATCGACAAACCCCCTGCTGTAGTTAGCACATCCCATAGTCTTCCTCCTCTTCCTCTTCTTTCTTTTTTTTCCTTCTCTCTTATTTTATTTTATTTTTTTTTATTACACCTTTCTTAGCAAGACATTCAACGAGCACTTGTTGAGCCAGTAAGCATGCTTAATCCTCTGCATATTCCAAGAGGAAAAAGAGCATCCTCTCTCTCTCTTTCTCTCTCTATGCTCCGTTATATATGTATGGGAAGCGCGCTTTTTTACTTCCGACGCTCGCAGCCGACGACTGCTGCTTTGCGACTACTGCTGTTAGTGAATGTGTCTATATTATTATTATTATTATTATGATAGAACTTTGCCTGCCTGCTGCTTACTGCTGTTCGATTACGACTACGACGACGACGACGATGCCAGCGACACGTGCTGCTGATGTGTATCTGTGTGTGTGTGCTACGTTGTTACACACATCTGCTGCTGCTTTCGGAGTTTCGGAGTCGGTCGGACTCCACTCTGACGTCGTATTCGTATATATGACGGCAAAGTTACATACACACATACACTGTGAACTTATCTATATAAGCGGTACTTCCCACGCCATTGGCTTTCCCCTCTTTCACTCCTACTTCATTCTTGGATTAATAACACCGGATCCACCTGGATTCAACACTTGTTCTGATGTCAGCTATCTGGAATCCGTATGACGTGAGCAAAAGCCTACGAGTCGATAGGCTAGTAATAAATAGAATCTGTATAGATGCGGGTAATATGTTTATGTGTGGGTGTGTGTGTGTGTGTGTTGTGGTCGATGTGTATGCGCGGGAGTTACTGCGCGTGTGTTTCGGGTTGCAGAGGTTTCAGACTGATGATAATATCGGTACACCGGAGTTAGACTGTTGGTAAAATATATAGGAAAGGAACTTGTGAGCTTGTGAAATTTATAGATAGATGTCACCTCTGTTGGTGTATATGTTGACCGCGTAATTTTTTAAGGGAGTTGAGTCTGGATGTTTACGTGTAAGACCAAAATTTTAAATACTAAAAATAAAGAATTATTGTTTTTTTATTATAAAAAATTAATAAATTTTGTACAAGTTAAATATGAACAAATATTAGCAAAATCTGTTTAATATTGCTCATTGAATTTATAATTAAAACATTATGTTTACCAATAACCATTGTACTAGGATATTTACAAATTGATTGATTGTATACCAGCTCACATATTATGTAATTGAATTAGAGTAGATTAATATGTTTCACATAATATCCATCGATTTCTGATTAATAACTTATGCATTATGAATTGTACAAATCATTCATTATTCGTACAAATATAAAAATAAAAATATCGTAAGCCACTTATAGATTCAAACATTATTATTATTAACCATTAATAATTTTCTAAAAATAATTGTTTTAATAAATATCAATATTTACCTATTAGAAACAAATCATTCGATTGAACAATTAGATAAAAGCAACAAATGTTAAAATCCATTAGCCGATATAATTCAATGCAAACTAAATGTCAACAAAACGCAATTAAAATTCAAACTCGTGCCAAATATAAAAATCTTTCCTACTACCCTTTAAAATATCAAATGCGAATCAGAGCAAATCGAGGCCGCGAATAAAAAAGAAAATTACGCAAGAGTAAGTTGCGACGAAGGTATAAGAGCGTATATAGGGGGATATATAGATTCGCTATAGTTGCAGTCTCCTGTACAAAGGCGCGTCCAAATGGTCTTTCCTCTTTTTCGGGTTGCTGCGACGTAATCCTGGAAACACGCCAGTTATATATGGCTATATACGTATATTATAGCACTGAAGGGATTCGTTTTCTATTTCTCTCTCTCTTTTTTTTCGAGCGTTTGTCTGTACTTGTTACCAGTACGAAAATTTATAGGATGGAGGGTATGTAGGAAAAGTTCGGAGACCGGAATGACCGGCATGGATTTCTCGATGTGGATCTGTCGTTACTCTTTTCTCTCTTTTTTTTCTTTTTTTTTTTTTACTAAAGGCTGATGATTCGGGAATATATAGGTTCGATTTGTTCAGGCTTGGATGTACAATAAAATTGAGGAGTTTACTATTGTTGCGATGATTTACGTGAATTTATTCTTTTTTTTTTTTAAATTAATTATTAATTCAAAATTTTAAAAAACATTTCAATTTAATAAACTAAAAATTTATTTTAAACATTTCAATCAATTATTATCCAGACCTACATAAACTTATACTCAACCAATCAACCCTTCCATATTCCCAAGAACTCAACTAAACATTAACACACATACATACACACAGTCGTAATTAGCCTTCAGCCTCCATCAAACCAAAATTATTTCAAAAGCCAAGCAGCAACGTAGTAGTAGGCCAACATGAATCCATTGCTATAGTACAGTAGTAATCATGAAAACTCGAGTAAGAGTGAGAGAGAGAGAGAGACTCGCGCTGTTATATTGCGGCGGAGAGTTGAGAACTCTGGAGCCACGCTGTCGCTCATCGATCGGCTACTGGACCACTACTGCTGTAATGTATATATATACTTATATATATATAGAAGCCTTGGTCCCTTGGCTTTCTAGGATGAATTGCTATCCTTTTCCTACCAAAATCGCTTGCGAATACGAACCGGATTTGCGCTTCTTTTACGGAATTGTTGTGGAGTTATGGCTTGAAAAAGAAATATATGCGTTAGGTCAGAAATGTACCTACTTTTATTTTTTTTTATTTGTCATGTTTTAGAATATAATAGATGATCGTTTTATACGAATGTAACTGTTTTTTGAAATTAGAAATTTTGTGGAATATATAATATCAAGTTAAAGTTTGAGATGCAATCGTACTAATTAATTGGAATTTATGATTAGTTTTTGCTGGTTTTGAATGTATGTGATAGAGGAAATGAATGTAAAAGTATGATACGATTTTGTTGCAAAATTCACTTTCACAATTGGTGATTAATTATCCTTCATCAACTTCAATTTCAAAATTGGATTAAGAGAAGTTTCATCCACACGGACAATGAAAATCCGATTTATCTAAAAGTAGGATTTTCCTCCATCCCTACTCATCTCTCTTACTCTTTTGGTGCGCGCGGAATATAGCTTAGGAAGTTACTCGTTTTACGCTGATAAGATTAAATTTTTTTTTTTCCTCATTTTATTTAAGCTAGCAGCAGCATCATAGTATCAACCTCGAGAATAACAAAACTCTATATCTTTCTTTCTTTTTAGAAAAATGTCTCTCATGTTGTAAAAACATTGTGAATTATCAATGTCACAATAGACTCTTTAAATTCCACATCCTCTTTATATATTTCACATTTAACTGCACTTTTACTTCAGATTCAAGTAAATTATATTAACAAAGAGACGTTATCTCGTCCTATACAATTTCAAGCATCCAAAAAAAAAAAAATTGTCTCCTTCAAATTCAAAAATACTTTTTTACCTCCATTTTCACGCAACCTAGATAACATCTCTATTTTTACACGGTTGTTTACCTCTTTGTAGCATATCTAGTGTACTACTACTTGTGTATATATAACTATAGAAAGAAGAGGTACTGTAGTGTCTCCTCTCTTGGGAGTATACAACGGATGCTGTGCGATTCAGAAAATGACGCAGTTTTGCTGCAGTTTGACTGCGCCTACCTCCTTCACATATATGTATATATAATACCCATGCGTGTGTGGAAAAGCAGTAATAGAAGGTAAGGTTTATATATATATATATAAAACGTTTATCGTAAATAGACCGGGAATTTCAGTTTGCGTGATTTGAATACTGATGAAGGAGTAGAAAATCTTTTCTTTCTTACCCTTCTGTTGAAGGATTTGGTTTTGGAAATTCATTTTTGATGGAAATTGAGCTGTGTGAGTGCGGTAGTGGAATTGACAGATAACAGTTGATAGTTACGGTTGGAGTTATCTGATGCGATTTAAAAAAAAAATGAAAACAATAATGATTGAAAGACGAGCTTTTTACACTATAACTTGTATTTCAAAATTTCATTTATTTCATTAAAAAAAAAAAAATAGTTTTGTATTTGATGTATTTAGTTTTAGTAATAACGTCAAGAATATCAGTTAAGTCATATGTCAATGTTGTTTATAATACCTATTTGAGAAAGTCTTAAAAGCAATTGGTACGCTCGAATAGTGAAATATCGAACTGTATAATACCAAAAGGCTTTTTCGTTCAACAAACTTGGCTGCTTGACTGGAATTGAAACGAGGCTATTTTCGTTCTATTACAAACATCTATTTACCAAAGCTTAAAACTTCATTCCATTGTATTGTAAAATAAGAAAATTATACGATATGTTTTTTTTTTTCATTCGGATGCTAAGAACCTTAACCTTATCCTCAATAATCTATTTGCGCAAATTAAGAACAGAAGAACCACTAGGAAATATATTTTTTAATCTCGTTAATCTATATACCAAGAGTGTGCCATAAGAGATACCACCGTAAAATATCCGTGACTAACTTATTAACATAAAAAAAAAGAAAAAACAAGATACCTCCTGCCGGAATTTTGCCGGCTATAATACACAAAACCTTTTGATTTCATTTAAATAATTTGTTTTTCTCCTTATCTTAAACACCGATCGTTGATATATCCCAAAAAACAAAGAAGGGCGGAGGCGGCGGCATCACTATATACTAACAAAAAGAGAAAAAAAAGAAGCCGAAACAAATCAATTTTTAATCAGGCGCGCTTTAGCTAGAAATAACTTCGTTCCTGTTCGCTCACACGAGAGCTACTACCTGCAGGACCGTCTCGGAATCGAAGTAGAGGAGAGAAAGAGAGAGATCAAGACGAGATAGGCAATGAGTAGGAGAAGAGAGAGAGAGAGACGAAGCTCAACGCCCGAGTACGATCTCTTGGGCGAAAGGTCCTCCTCGCGTGCACGGAATAAATGGTAGATAACTGAAAGAATTTCAATTACTCGCTCTTACTCTTGTGTTTACATTGGAGAATGTGTGTTCTTGGGATATTTTTTTCTTTTTTTTTTTTTTTGAAGGAAAATCTCGTTATTGAAGGGGTAGGAAGTGGATGTGGGTCGTGGCTGGGTGTTGAGTTTACGTTATGCTGGGAAAATTATTGAGAATTTTTGGTGGAAGATAGGAAGAAGAGAGAATTTGAATGGGGTGAATAAATAATTTGCATTAATTTTTTTTTTTTTGAGTTAAATGTTAAATTGATGAGTTATAATTAATTATTGTTTAATGGGATAATTTAATGAAAGCAATTATTTTTGTAATGAGATATATAAAGAAATGTTTTGCTTTGATAAAATATGCATATAAAATAATGAATGGTTGAATAAAGAATGTTACAGTTTCTTTGCTTCTTCAGACTAAAAAATATTATTTTTTATTCAACAAACTTATTTTTTTTTTTTAAAGAAAATTATTTTGTGCAAACATAAAGCGTATGCGATAAAAATTATCGAGTGGTCCTCAATAAAAATAAAAAAAAAAAAAAGTTTTTCACGATAAGTGTCACACTGCCGGAACTAATTTGTAAAAAATTGAAAATCATCCTTCTACTTATTCGAATGAAATAAATGCTCAAGAGCATTGAAAAGATTTTTTCTTTGGGCACTCCAGCTTCTCTTCATCGGTTTTTCATCGTACTTTTCTTTTTTCTCCCTTCTTTTTAAAACAACCTTCATCCCTTTGTATTTTCCACTTGAAAATAAAAAAATATTTTTCTTGCCTTCCCTTTGTCATATTTATTCGCGTGAAATTGTCATATTGTTAATAAAAAAAAATTTCAATATTTTATTTTCATAAACTTTTGTTTTTATTTTTGTAACATCATACACGTTTACATTGAAATATTGACATTCACGATCGTCAAACAAAATATTTATCCACAATGTGTAACTTACAAGAAGCTCTTTATACAATATCTTATGAATAAGGTATTTTTGCAGTAGATAGTAAATGTATAAAAAAAAATAGACAAAATAAAATATAATGCTTATTTTTAAATAAATAAAATGAATAAATTCTATTAAAAAATTTTAAAAATAACAAAATCAATAGTTAAAAATAACCACAAAAAAATTTATCAATATTTAAATAAATGACAATTATCTCAACTCATCTAAAAATTTTAAAGCTCAACATAAAATGTATAACGATCTAAATTTACAAGCATCAGGTCAAAAACCTCATCACAATTCATCTAAAAATTCAATTCACTAGTCCGTATCTCAACGTATCCGACAAAAGCTAGAATTGACCCTCTTCCTTAATTTACTCGTCTGTCAACCCCAAAAACTCTTTCTATACTCTTCAAGCCAAGACGCATCTAAAAACGATCAAGTCAGTATAACGACATACAATAAACTCCCCAAAAAGGAATGAAAGAAAGAAAGAGAAAAAGTCGGAAATCAAAAAACCATAATCGGACAAACCGCTATATAACAACAGCAGCAGCAGTAGTGGCTAGCCACATGTCTAATCGCATTACGCAAACGACTGGTCGTCAATGCACATCGTATACACACACATACACAAACAACCCTTTCTCTCTTTCTCTTTCTTTTTTTCTTACCCTTACGAGAAGATAGTATAGCAAAAAGGGGGATGAGTGCCGTAGCCGCAGTACCGACGAAAAAAAAAAAGAAGAAAGACGAGAACCGCGTGTATAGAGAGTAAGGGCAAAGGGATGCGCTATACACTACAGAGGAGGAGGAGGAAGAGGAGTAAACGAGACGAAGTCGTCCACCTCCCTCGCACTCCCACCCTATATATACATACTATGGTACAACCACTGCTGCTTCTGGTAAGACTACTACTACTACTAATACTACTTACAGATCTTCTATGACTGTGTGTTATGTAGTATAGTAGAGCTTGCGGGCGCACGCGCGCGCACACGCGGTTCTCGTCTGCTAGGCCGCAAGGGAGAGAAAGAGAGAATACACACGGTAAGGGAAAACAGGCGCGCGCGCGCGCGAGGCATTCACGCGGCGCGTCTCGAACTGAGCACATCGCTAGTTGCAGCCAGTATCGTTTAGTAGTATATACATCTAATAAAAAACAACCCTTCTTCGTTTGTTGTATATATTAACTGACTGACTGCAAGTTTATTTTTTTTAATTTGGATTTTAAGATTAAGGTGGATTTTGAGGATTATTATGTGTGTCATTGTGTTTTATTGATTAGGTTGATTAAATTTTTTTTTTTTTATTTTTCTAAAATAATAGAGCGTGTGTGTTACGTGTGCATTGACAGTTTTGAATTATAGCTCGAATTCGAGCTATTTTTTTATGTTTGTTGACAATTATCTGTGTGCAGTTGGCACAAACAATTAATTATATTGTTATGATTATAAATTGAAAAAGTGAATTTTTTTTTTAAAGAAGCTGAGTTCATTATCAGTAGCTATAAATTCAAAGTATAAAAATAAAAAAAAATTATTTAATTTAAGATAATTAATCTTTAAAAAGTGAAGTGACAACGGTCTTATACCTATATCGTTCGCGATAATCAACTTAATTACCACTTGGGTTCCCGAAATTTTACCTCTCCAAAAAAAAAAAAAAAAAAATATATATATATATAGTGTCGAATATCGTTATATCTATATATTAATGTATATCGAAAAAGTGTGTATATATGTGTACATGTGCTTATTAAGGTAGCAATCTCTACCTTTTCCTCTATACTGAGAACATAATATACATATAGTGGCGCTGAAACAAGAACAAGAACAACAACCGAAGGGAGAAAGAGAGTCTCGATAGAGATCGTTGGCCGGATAGTAAGTGAGCGGACAGGTAAACGGACCACTGGATCTTTTACTCTCTCTTTCTCACCCACCCGTTGATTAATCGATCTCCAAGTTCGAGTCAGGGTCAGAACGGAAGAAGAAGAAGAAGAAGAAGAGGAGGTATACGTGCAGCATCCATCCCTTACTACGAGCGCGCGTGTGATCACAAGGCCATGCTCGACTTTAATAGCCGGCTGATACCCGTGAGTATATTATATTATATACTTTTATACATACATATGTTTAGTAGATATATAAAGGAATGATACGTAAAGAAAGAATATATAACTTTTTGGAGTACTGGACAGAGAGAGGTGGTAACTCTGGCTTTACCTGGTTCTATTTTTTATGGGGGAAGAGAGAAAAAAAAAAGAAGAGCGCTTATAGTTGAGGTGTCCGGCGGTCCGCGTTTTTTTCACGTGCGCGTAACGCCCCTTACGTGCTAGGATATCACGCGACGGTACCTATAAAGTTATTTTGTTTGTGTGTGTGTGTATAACATTTTTCGATCACTTTATTGCTATGGCTTTGTTACTGAACTGAGCTGAGTTGTTATATCGTTTGATCGGTTTTTTTTTTGTTTTATCTTGAAGATTAATCGATGATTTTCTTTCTCAACAATAGTTCGTGTAAATATTTTGACTTTGGTATGTAAAAGGTAGGGCCTTGAATGTTGAGATAACGTTACAAGTTTTGTATGTAAATGATGGGTAGGGTAGAAATCGTGTATGGCTCTCTTTTTATTTTAATGGAAAATCAATGAAGGAGAGTTTTTTTTTTTAATTTAAGTGGTCGTTAGGAAGCTATTAGGTTGTAAATTCATGATTGTTTAAATATGTTTGACAAAAGTTGAGTTTTTAGACAAAATATACGTAGATATGTATGTATAATGATGTGAGTTTAATTTAATTTGAAGCAATTTTAATAAATCGCGGTATTTATCTTGCACGAATATGTTTTCACGTGTCGTGTGATCATTAATTATGAGCGATTATTAAAATTTTCAAAGAATATTATATTTTTATAAAATATGTCTTAATTTGACATGACTTTTGTTTTTTTTTTTTTTTTAATAAATTCATCATTTCAAGTATCTAATAGATTTAAAATATGGACGAAAATAATAAATGAAATTACGTTCATTGATCGAGAATATCATAAGGAGCACTTTTAAAATTCCAAATAAAAAGAAAGAAAAAGAGAGAACCTTGTCACGATAAAAAAAATGTAATAAAATCAATAAACGTTATAACCCATAATTGAATCGAAGATACTAATTTAGTAAAATTGCAAAATTCATGATTCAATCAATTTGAAAAATTCCTTTATCAATTTCATTATTTTTTTTATCATTTTAAATCCTACCTCTGATAGTACTAATATTCATCTCTGAATACTCAAAAAAAAAAAAAAAATTCAATAACCATTATATTTCACCACCCAATTAAATTATTATTTCAAATCTTTATAAAAAAATAAATCAAAATCCAATAAATCCTTTTACCATCAAAAAATAAATTCCATTCATACAACAATAACATATAACATAATAGAATTGACTTTCACGCAATTGCAAATTCCTAAGCTTTCTTTTTCTCTCAATCTCTCACCAGGATACAAAACCAAAAAAAAAAAAAAAATCCGATATATCTGGGTGGTAATCGCCTAAAACCTCTAGTCTATCTTAACTATATAGTTGTAAAAGTAACACAGAGTATATACACATCACACACAGCAAAGGCCTTCCTCCAACATGGACACGTGTCAAAGATCTCTCTTTCTCTTTCTCTCTCAGCATGCCACTCTATTTCACCTTTTCTCTCTTTCTCTCTCCTTTTTTTTCGCTCTTCTCTTCTAAACTGCAGCGGCACTCCGCAGAGTAGTAGTAATAGTAGTTGTAGTATAAACGACCTCAAGGATCAAAGGGCCGACTCTCTCTCTCTATCTTTCTCCCTCTCTTTAATCTGTCGAATAGCGGAAGTGTGCCGGACACACTTTTTCTTTCTCTCTCTCTTACTCACTCATTGACACTATCCAAGTCGCACACGCCAGGGGCTAAAAGAGAGAGAAAGAAAAAAATATAGTCTCTCTATTGTCCTCATACATAGCTCTTTCCTCTTCTACTTCTTTTCGACCGGCGTCCGTCCTTTCTGCTCGATTTCTTGGTCCTCCGGACCTTACCACTTATCGTCACCTACCGCGCGCTCTGTACCTATACCTATAGCAGCTTTCGTCGTCCTCTCGTCGTCTCGATCGCTGCCCGGCGTCTCAGGGGCTTTTTCGCATTACGAGCGGCGTCTTCGGCTATGCGTCTTAGAAAAAAGAGAGAAAAAGAGAGAGAGAGAGAGTTGCAGTGAAAAAGGGGATCATGTGTGTAATGTTATCGAGGAGCGCTCGTAAAAGAGCTTATACCGGTCTTGATCGAATATCGGCCCTTTCGCTTATACCTTTGTTCGAGAAATGGGTCTGATGCTTTGAGATGATTATGCAGTTTTACTGAAAATTAACATGTTATTATTTTATTTGAGGGAATGGGAGGTTGTAATGGTTTTAGGTAAAATTTAAGGTTTTGGTTTTTGTGAATTAAAATATTTAATTTTGTAGAATTATTGTATTATGAAAAAGGAATTAAAATTTTCAAATGTTTATTTAATGAGCTATACATTTTATGGAATTATTAGTGGAACGTCTATATCACAAGTTTGAAATATCATTAAACAAAATTTGAAAATAACTTATTTATAAGGTTCTCATAATGCGGATTAATATTTCATTTATGAAATAGTACAGTCGTACGATGCATACAAAGTTTGAATTAGTAGATAATGTTTGCGTAACTGTATGCTATACATATTTGAAATTTTCGGTGGTGGTATTTTTATTGGTTAATGAATTATGTGTGCTTTTAATAAATTATTATCAACTTTTAATATGATTATTTATATTTTGTATGATTCAGTAATAGTATGTGATTAAATGATTATTTAAAGTAGATTTTTTTTTCTAGTTTGTTTAAAATACTTGTGAATATTTTTATTGAAGTACATCCTTGACAGAATTTTTACTTTTTCGAAGGTTCCAGCTCAGAAGCAAATCGATTTCTCTGCAATTTTCACACTCGAGTGTCAAAGTAAAACGAGGTATAAAAGAGAGAAAAAGGCCGATTCTATTCGTGCGTGAAATACATTTCTCTTTTAAATCGAGTATCATTCATGAGTTGAAGACACGCGAAAATTTTTCATAGTTTTAAATTGCTTTAAAAACACTTAGAAATGTAATATTCAAAGATATATAAGTTTTAACGTTTAAAAAAAATAAAAAGTTAATTTAAAAAATTTTATTTTAGAGTTAAGTATACTTTAGAATAGTTGAACAGGTTAAAATTTTTTACTTAAGCATAACTAATCTAATTTTAAAATTCGCTTAAGATTCATCTTATGATTTTTTAAAGCATCCTACCTTAAACGAAAACTACTTCTTATTAAATAAAATGAAATGTCAGTATATAAAATTTCATGAGCGAGTAAGTGCATAGGTCATAATATCTGTTATAAAAAAAATATTCTTCCTTATTTTAGGTACCAAAAAATAATTTTTACAAAGATAAAAATAATTTCTTTGCATATAGAAACCAATAAAACTATAAATCATTGTTAAAATTCTACAAACTTAAACAAAAACTATTAACCCTACGTTAATCACATTAAAATACGTCGGACGTCAAAATCAAACTTCCAATAAAATAATCCAAAAACATCTGTATACAGTTTTTTTTCCAAGCATTAACATCCCTTCCTTACCTCCCTTCCTTAAAAAACTAAACTCCCCTTTCCCCTTTACAACTACAAAACACACATCGAAAAAAAAAATCGTATACATCGTCTGTAAACTTTCAAGGACTGCCATTTCTCGCTCGTGTATCCTACAAGACCAACACATATATACCGTCAAAACGACTGGCAAGTATAACATCCCTATATACTATATACTCATAACTTGGCGCCAAAACCGATCGATTCTCACATCGCGCTTTATACCAAACATTTTCAAAGCTTTGCTTCTCACGGACTAGTAAAGCGATATCACCTACTCATCATCACTATATAGGTATAGTGGGGTACCATACAAAATCGCATACTCGACCCAATTAACACGCGCGCGAAAATCACTTGGCATCATCACGGTTGGCAAGCCTATGACGTGAAGCCACGCGAGCTATGTACGAATTTTACACTTCTCGCGTGTGGATGCTATGGAGAACAGAGAATTTCTCTGTTTAATGTATATATACATACACATATTTCGTGTGGGTATATGTTGCGATAGTGCGACTATAACACCTGACTTTCTCCCTCTCTCTCTCTCTCACACGCTTTATTAATTTTGACGCGCTTGTCCAAAAGGGAGGAATAGCAATACGGTGTTTTAGACATGAGAAACGCGCGATGAAAATTGATTAAGTTGGATATGTATACATGTATGGATGAAGGTAGCCCTTTTGGATTATTATTGATGAAACTGATAGTATAGAATCATTTTTCGAGCTTTCTGTTTTTGATATTATTGCGGTAAAAAGGTGAGGATGGCTTTCGAAAAATTTTTTTAAGGATCCCATGTTTATGCGCAACGTGTATTATGTCTGATAAAAATAAAAAAAAATAAAATAAATATAAAAGAAACTGTTATATCCTCGAGCTACTTTGGATTTCTTTTATATATATAAATTTGGTAGATGTTTATCTTGCAAAGCGTTTAGACACGCCTGAAATATGAAGAGATAGTAAGATAGACGGATATATGTAACTTTATGAAATCGAGCGTGGAAAAACTTATGAATAACTTATACTAATAAAAAAATACTCATCATTATTTCTTTTTTTTTTATGACAGGATTTCGTCAAACGTCTTTTCGTATAGACATTTATCCTCTACAAATTCCATCAAAACGCCAAATATTCAATACGTCAGAATCTATAATATTCGACTATTAATAATCTTATTTCAAAACTCCATATTACGTAGTATTACAAACAAACAGCTGGTATATATAACGGAAATCGAGCAGCTAATTTTCCAATAAGACTTTTCCGGTCATCAGATTAGAAATGACACGCTCTCCGCAGTAAGTCTTGCATATCTGCATATATATAACCGATCTCTATATAGTGATCGGTACACGAGCAATACACCAAAACCACACAGGATCTCCAACGCCTACACTCGTTGACATACATATATACCTATGTATGTATATACACACTAATCTATATATACACGAAGGAGAAGAAGAGGGGAGGGGAACTGGGAGGTCGCGCGTGATTACTCGATTAACGGACTATATACGCACTGCAGTCTCTGCAGCATCATAGTATAGGAGCAGGAGCAGGAGGAACAGCAACGGTAGCGTGTACCGATGAGATGAAGCGATATATATATATCGCGCGGCTCTCTTGCGTTATATCCCGCTGGGTCTCTATATATCTTCCTATATATATATATATATATATATATATATATGTATACATATATACCGTAGACTATATACAATCTAAGCTATGAGATGTCGTCGAAAAGCCTGTTCTACTTTTTTTAAAGCGCGATTTTTTTTCTTTTTTTTTTTCTTACTTTAATGGAGAACAGGACTCGTGGGAGATTATCACCTTCAAGAACGCGAGAGACCTTTTTTGTTGCTTGCGATCAAATTGCACGACGACTACTAGGACGACGACGACGACGACGGCAACGACGATTGTGGACCACGTCGTTGATAACAATCGCTGAAAAGTAATTGAAGCGGCTTGGTTATTTCCTGTCGTGCTTGCTTTTAGCGACGTTGCTATTTTCTTTGTGGCTTTTCCGGGTTTGATCTTTCTTGGGTGTGTTGTGTATGATTTTCTAGGATTTTTGTTATTGCAGTTTAGGTACTGGTTTTTGGTTATTTTCTTTTTTCTTTTGAGAGATTAATTTATTATATTTTTAGTAATGGTTTTTTTGTAATATATTGTGGTAAAAAAAAATTAGTAAAATTTTTAATGTTTACGATACTGTTGATTGATTTATTTTCCTGGAAATCCTTTTAATTTTATATTTCTGTGAAAGTATTATTGCAATACGTAAATTTTAAAATAAAAATTATATATTTGTTTTACATATATCAAATTTTCATTTGAGAATTAATTTAATATAATTTTCCAAGAAATTTTAGATGAAATCAAACGGCTTTGTGTGCAGAGTAATAAAATTTTAATAAAAATAATTATTCAAAAAATTTGCGTTTTATTAAGAAATCAATTAATTTTTTCATTTGTATTTACGTATGATTTATTTATTTTTATTTTGATTTCATCCATACAGTACATATCTCAAATTATTCGTTGATTAATTTTCGCATACGAATTTTATTGAATTCCAAAAAACAAATCTATCAAAAACAATCCTCTATTTTCAACGTAATATTCATAAATTTAATTAATCACATAACAAACAATTCTTAGAAATCGACACAAACCCTTTTTACTCCACAAAACCACATCTTCAACCACAGCATCCACAATAGCAACAGTAGCCACATTCCTACAACCATATACCCACAAAGAAGAAGAAGAAAAAAAGCAATATCCACGAAAACGCGAACAATCCTAAAGACAAACAGGAAAATGTGTGAATTCTCTAGCAAACGCTTTTCTCTCTCTATATATATTTCTCTCAAAACTGGTCCACTATCCAAAATGAACTCACAACAAGGCAAAACAAAGTGTAGCTTACGAAGCTTCTACAGTAGCCCCAAAGGCGATGGCACTTGCGCAAGTAAGTATATAGCGACAATGGTCGAAAAGCCCTTGCGCTTGTTTATAATTAACCTGAATACAGGAGGCGACCCTACAGCATCCAAGGGGTGAGAAGTGGGAGGTGTGTTTGCTTTTACTTGCAAATTGAACGTGCCGCAGTAGTAGTAGTAGTCTTCGTATACATATAGGAGGGGCATAGTGAGGGGTTGAAACAACCACAAGATGCAGACTCTCTCGACACCTCTGTCGACATACTCTTACCCTTCTCCATACATACACATACACTACACCTCTTAATCCTCCTTGGAAATTGATTTTCACGGCAGGTGGTGTGACTATTAAGCTGTCATTATCACTGTCGATGGGAGTGTATACTGTGTGGTAAGGGCTGTGTCTCTTTCTCTGTATGTGTGTATGTGTGAGTATATGTGTACGTGAGTGAAAAATGAACTTGGCTCTGGGTAAGCGCATCTCTGATGATGGACGAGTGGGACGATGTTTTTACGAATTGTTGCCTGCTGGGTATATGTAGCCTTGAGCGTAAGTACCGGAAACGAGTTTTGTTGTGAAAGGTATAAGGAAGATGTTTTAGGGATACAATGGGGATAGCTGGCTTCATTATAGTAATGGGTGGTAATGTTTATAAGATTTGAATTTTTTTTTTGCAAAATATTTAAGTGATTTTTTTTCTTGTTTGAATTTGAGATATTTTATGGATGTTGGATTATTGAGTTTAGTAGGAAACAAGATAGTTTGAAAAACTTTTTTTTTTTCTTTTTTTCAAAATACACGTGTAAGAAGCTTAAAAATGTAGAGAGTACTGTGATAGAGTGTACACTTGCTGTGGTCGGTCTGTTGCACTAATCCTCACACGCGATGCTGGATTTTACAATATTTACACAATGCTTCGAAAATCTATTATTTACATTGAAAAGCAAAAGAGGTGTAAAAAAAGTTGTTACAGTACTTGAAAGGTTTCCAGCACTTATAAAATATAAAATTTTTAATTAATCATAATTATTTTTATGTATATTTAAAAAAATAAAAATTAATTCTTTACAAATCATTACACAAATAAATTTAAACTCATCCTTGAAAAGAAAAGTCAACAATTGTTCATTTTCATATAAGAAAATCCAAGAATCTCTCAACGGTTACGCAACGTCCAACCCCTACATCAGACAAAAACCATCCCTATAGATGCCAAGAAACAGGCAAAACGGGCACACGAGAATTCAACATTACTAGTCCGGAAAAACCACCACCACCACACATGAGTATACACACAAACTGTATACATATAGTAATGAAAAAAAAAAAAATAGGCGACACTAACATCCGCGAACTCTCGCCAACAGCATAGTAGTAGCATCGGCCCGGATACATATAATCTGAGGTCGGGTGTATATATAAAGAGAGAGAGAAAGAGAGAGAAAAGGTGGCGCCGTACTGTCGGCTCTGCTTGCGAGAGTATCGAGCGGCTGGATAGAAAGAAAGAGAATCCACGCGCAGATTTTGGCTGCGGTTCACAGATCTCTCTCTCAGCTTCTGTGATTTTAACGAGAGGGTGGGGTTACTGGATACAAAAAAAAAAAAAAAAAAAAAATAGAAAGAAGAAACGTTGAGCACTTATAGAAGCGCGAGTGTGTTATATATGTATTTATGTGTGTGTGCTCTGAAAAGAACGAGAAAATGAAAGGAAATTCCAGGGGTCTCTCGGTTGAGAGAGAAAGAGAAAGAGTATAGGCTCGTCCTTTTCCTTACTCTAGTGTACCCAGTAGTAGCTCTCGCGTTCTAGGAAAAAAAGAAGAAGAGTCCTGACTTGAGGTATATGTCTGTACTACGTCGTCATAGTTTATTACCAACCGATTTTTGCCGACCCTGTTTCTTCTCTCCTCTCAACGCTCTTTTTTTTCTTCTTCTTCTTCTATATGTATCCTTAGACCGCTGGTATATTTTTTCCGCCCTTTTTTTTCCTTCTCTTTCTCTCACTGTCATTGTCTTTCAAGTCTGCACTTCAGAGAGTGAGAGATTTTTCCCTCCCTCACCTGGACTATACCTACTCATGCTCTTGACATTCCTAGTTTTCACACTGCGTGTCGAAATGAGGTTCCTCCACCATCCATCCCCCTTTTTTCTCCTTCTTCTCTATCTTTGACCTTCTATATTGCACCTGGACTGGTCAGACGTTTTTTTTCTCTCAACGGTAGTCTGTGTGTGTATATATAAAGTTGCTTCGAGGTCGGCGACTCTTCTTCTTCTTCTCCTGCTTCTCTTTCTTTTACACTGAGACTCACGCCCTTTATCACCTTTACACCCGATTAAGCGGAAAGTCCAATTAACGTTTGCGACGATTCCTCATTTACTAGTTCGACTTCATACTCTTTCTTTTTTTGGTCTCTGTTGACTGTACGTGTGCTGGCTCGATTTTTGCCTTCGGCGATTCTTTTGTGGACCTAATTACAGGGGACAGGCTGACTGGACGAGCTACTTGTTATATATAGGGTTGATTTTAACGGTATGTTTGTGAAGCAGGAAATTGAATGTAATTTGGTGTACTATGAAGAATGGGTTGTCAAGGATAAAACTGAATAGTATTTTTATTTTTTGCTAATTTTCTACTTGATGAACTTACTGAGGTATACTTGTTTGAAAAATTGATTCTGATTTTTATTTAAACTTTTCGTTGGAACTAATTTCAATAAAATTTAATTATTCTTTGTATTTTTAATAATTTCTTTTTTACAATTATAAAATTTTTTCTAAAAATATTATTTAAATCTCATTAAAAAAATAAAAATAATTACATAAACAATCCTAAAATAATACCATACCATTTCATCATACAATAAATCACTTTACATTTAACAATGATATCCAAAAGCATCTTTAAATTTAAAATCCCACTTTTCACTCTAATCTTTAAAAAGCACAATTTCATCAACTTTGTCCTTAATCTTAGCCAAAACCAAAAAAAAAAAAAAAAGAAAACGTCAATAAAAAAAAATAATAGTCCAAAATGACAATCCGCTTAAGCCACTGAGAGTACAAATCTTCGAACACAGTTATGTATAGACCAGAAGCTTGTCCGCGAAAAAAACCTTTAGCCCGTGCAAATTCTCACGCCTTGAACACAAACGAACGGGTCCTTATAACCCGCAGTGAGGCTCCGCCTACGGATGTATCCCCAGCTGCGTCAGTACTGATGAGAGAAAAAGGAACACATGGTATGGTAACAGGGACAGTAGGTACCGAGATTACGTTAAGAGTAAAGGGAAACCTTTTGGAAAGCGCCTCGTCAGGTGGGCCTCAGCACCAGCAGGTCTCGTGTCGAACGCTTAGCTCTTTCTCTCTCTCTCTCTCTTTTTCTTTTACCCCCCTGCGAAGAAGAAGAAGAAGCTGCATAGGTCAGAGCCTCTGTTTTTTCAAATGCTTGCAATAACGAGCTAAAGAAGTATACTGCTGAGCGTGTCTGTATATACGTCAGCTATGAAAGTTAGCAGACTTAAATTTTTTTTTTTTCAGAGGAAATCGTTGACGTGTTACTGCTTCTGCTGTTGATGTCGAGGTCGAGAGGCTTTCTCTTTTATATGTGGGCATGTGATGTATTGGGTGGTGATTTTTCATAGCTTACCCTTAAGGCGCGGGATTTGTAAGAGTGAGGAACGTTTAAAGATACTAGATGAGTTTCTGTGTATGCGGGAGTATATAGTGATGAGTGCGCTTGGATTACGTGGCTATAAAGGTGGTTGGAATGCTGAGATCATTAGAAGAGCTGCGAACGGTAATTCAGTAATCGCATGACTGCAGTTTGTTTCGAGAGACTGTACATGAGAGAAAGAAAGAAAGAAAGAGAAGAGTCGATGAGAGGTCCAATTAGTACTAATTGGTGTTGGGTTAAGCCTTTAATTTTTACATTAACCATTTCTAGATGGTATGAGAAATAAATGGAACTGATCTACAACCTTATGTTTTGACGTGATAAATGATACTTGAAAAGAGTAATATTTACAGTTTGTTTGAGATATTGGTTGGATAAATGATCGATTTTTTTTTTTAGAATTTTCTTTTTGTTGTAGGGCTAATTTCGTTGAGATTTGAAAAAATTATAAATTTATGTTTGTTATGAAAATAATAGGCTAGTTATTATTATTTTTTTTTATTAATATATTTTAATTTGTATTTTTAATAAATTAATTAAATCGATATTTACGTAGCCTTGATTTAGTTATTAAATCTAGTAAAGTAGAATAATATAAATAGTAAGTGTAACGTGTGCTAAAAATATGTCCTCTATTATTTTTTATATCATGTTAAAAGTGAAATTAACTCTTGTACTTTAAGTGCGATATAAAAGTAAAAGTGTTAATGAAAAATTTTTAATGAGGTAAAAAGTACAAGTTTTATATATGATTAATAATTATAACGAAAGCAATCTGTATAATTTAGAATAATTAATAAATAATCTTTAATTTAATCACAAAACAATTTTATTTTAATTTAAATACTTTGTGTATAAACAAAAATTAAGTGAAACATCAGTCCTTTCATTTTCGTAGCATTTACTCGTATCTCATCTCACTATGCACACGTATATGTAGAAACTCGAGAATATGCACTTTAATTATGCATCCTTTGTGACACATCAAGATTGCAATATTGATATCACTCACGTTACAGTAGTACTCTTCAAGTCATGTGACGCAAGTCTAGTATAACGATTTAATCATATTGGTAAAAAAAAATTAGGTCAGTTTAGTTGTGCCCTTAAAAATAAAAGTTATAAAAGGGCTGTTTAAATTTTTAACGAAAATTATAGATTAATTGTTTACTGATATTATTGTTTATTTTGGGAAAAGAAAAATAATGGTAACTAGGGCACATTAATTTATCGCGATTTTTTAAAAGTATTATTATTTTTAAATTTTAGAACATTAAAAATGTTGTAAGAATGTTTTAATTTTATCGTGAGAAACAACTGAATTCGTATTAAAACTTTTTTTTTAGTCTTACTCAGTATAGCTGGAATTCATATTCCCATTAATAATTAAATAACATTATTTGACCACATATTCAACCACTTGACATAATCATACAATAGAAATGAGATATGATTATCTTGTTTGTAATGCATATTATATTCGTTTGCTGTAGGTAATTGGTGCAATAATAGTGAGTTTATATACTATGCGGGTCATTGTTAAAATTTTTTTCTTAAACTTCTACTTTCTACTCTACTTAAAATTTATTTTAAATAAATACTTTTTAAAAAAAAAAATTGTATTTATAATTCACAATAATATTTCTAATATTATATTTTACAAAAAAATATTTTACCAACAATCTATCACCAAAAATACAATCCATTTCTTTGTTGTAACAATCACTAAAACCCATCATCATCATGTAACCACAGTAGCATCAAAACCGTAATTCTATCACAACAAGCCCTCTCCACTAATTAGTAAAATCCTCATTGAGCCTCAAGACTATAACGATAGTCCAATACAAACGAGCTCTACTTCAAACCAAAATGAAACGACATACACGTACAACTAAGTATATATAGTATAGCCACGATCAGTCCACACAAACACACACACACACACAGACAGATATACACACACTTGTGAAAGGAGTCTGAACTCAAGCGAATCGATCTCTAAAGAGGAAACGACTGTAGGGCGATACGTAACGATAGGTGCAGAGCTTGTGCCAAAAGCAGTTTCATCGGTGGCGAGTTTCCGGAACATATATACTACTATACATTCCCCTTACCCTCCTTCTTCTTCTCTTTTCTCTTATTTTTTTTTTGTTTTACTCTCTTTTTTGACCACCTTTGGACTAGCGCGTGCGCCATACCTCTAAAAAGCTAACGAAGTAGTATATATACCTTCGGACACACACTGCTGTTGAATTACAACGCTAGTAGGTACAATATATAAGGCCGTCGTCGTAACGACGCCGTATAGCTTCAGGGGCCAAATCGCCACCAGCCTCTTTTACTCTCTTTCTTTCTTTCTCTTTTTCTCGCGTATACTTTTTCTCTTGAGCTGAGAGGTGCTGCACACTGCAGGCGGTGGCGAGGCTTAATTGTTCGTTTGCAAGCCACCCGTGAGCGGAATTTTAGCTTGTTTCAGCTACTGTAACTCTGTAGCGCTTTGTTTCTATGTGTATAGTATGTCTATGTGTGTGTGTATGTGTGTGTGTGTGTGTGTAGGAAGTGGAAGGTACTTGGCTGCGGTAGTATAGGTGTGCGCCACTGGCTTCTTGTGGCAATGATGCTCTTCTTGGACCTTACTCATTCGCGCCTCTTTTTTTGTTGTCTTGTAGCCTCTTGGATGGGCAGTTGTAGGTGTTATGTACGAATGTTTCCTTTTTTTTTAGACGAGTTGTATATGACTGTAGTATATAATAAATATATTGTCTTATTACTTTTGGTAAATATGAAAAAAAAAACTTTTTAATTTAATTAGTTTGATTGATTATTGTCAAATTTTAATGCATTTGATTCAACCAATAATAAAGAAATTTTTAGAAAAAAAAGGAAATGCCAAATAGTATTAATTTAATTTTTATATAAATTTAAAGGTACATACACGTCTCCACTTAAAATTATAGCACTATTTAAAAATCCTGTAATTGATACTAATCAAATCATAATGAAAAATTATCTCAATCTCTACCTTGTAAACACACCGTTCTATATCACCTATCAAACATCCAACATCGAGCTTTTTGAATATCCTGTCACTTCAGTATAAGTATTATAGCGCAGTCATAGTTCAAAGTTACTTACGTAACACACTAAAAGGGAGGTTTGATCGATAAAACGACATGTATATATACATAGAATATCTCTTGAATGGTGTGTGGCATGTTCGTGAGATCCGTAATACGGATAAATTCACCCTCAAGAGAAACGCCATCCTGCACTTCACTTTCTCTGTCTTTCTCTTTCTCGCGTGCAGCTTTCCTTATTCAAGCCGATTGCCGGTCATTTAGTGGCTCTCCAGGCGTCGTACGCGTACTTTTCACTCTCTCATCTTTTCCTTTTTTCTCTTGGGAAAGCCCAACCGACCCAATTGCAGAGTAGAACACACTTTGAAAAAAAATTCGACTATATCCTCGTTCTCTCTTTTTTTCTTCTTCTTCTTTGTACTAATATCATAGTCTTCGTCCTCGTATTCTTTTGCACTTGTTTTATCTCTTTTTATCTTCGTGTCGTACTTTTTACTTTCAACCCCCCTTTTTTTTGCTGCGCGCTTTAGTTATTTATTCATGCGGCTACGTTGGCTCTTTTACACTTGGGAATTGTATTGATGCCACTGGGATAGTGCAGAGATTCGTGTTATTTTATTAAAATATGTATTTCTGATGGATCTGACATTATATTCAACGATAATTGTTGATTACAATTGTTGATGAAATTATAGGATAATTAATAAAAGAATTTTAGATTGCAGAATTTTATATATCGTAGGTGCAGTATAGAAGTATAAAGGTGTAGAAAAATTACTGCATTGCAAAATCTGATTTCTCGTAAATTCTGTAATGTGAAATTCAATCGCGTGCACTTGCTCACCTAAAGTAAAAATGGAATTATCGTTACCTCGTTGTTTCTTTTTTTTTTATTCTTATTCAAAACGTACTGAAGCGAATAGAAAAAAAAAATCTAGGTCGCTAGTTTTTTGATGTCGAGTCTTGAGTACAGTAGTTCGTTTGTAAAAAAATGTCCGATACGTTAACGAAGAAAAAAAAATGTACGTATGAAATTTTTTTTTAGTTGAATAAAAAAATGTATTATTATCGATTTAATACAATTTTAGTTTACCGATAATAATCCTTCGCGCAATTTTAATTCAACGTTTTATAAATTCATATAAAAATCAATGATCCAAACAATTGCATCCACTTAATCACCTGAATCTCTCTGCACTTGATTACCCATAATTCACATCCACTCCACAAATATACATCCATACACATTCCACACACACACACACACACACACACACACATTACCTTATTACCTACACCCAATATTAACTCTCACTCACAAATTTTCCAACTCATAGATATTTTAATCAAAATTTCAACTCTCACAAATATAATTCACAAAACAGCATCGCTAGCACACATACACGTAAATCGATTTTACACACATGTATATATATTCAAACCATCATCTTCGAGCGTTTAAATTTACGATCATCGAACGGCAGCGTATTAATTCACGCAGATTGGTATCGCCGACAGCGCGAGTTTCGACGATGCGCAAGAGAAGGGATGAGAGAGAGTGAGAGAGAGAAAGCTGTACTAGTAAGCGAGTGTGGTACAAGAGAGGGTGAGAGAGAGAGAGATAGAGGGTTTGAAGATCGATCACCGTTGCCGCAATGCGTGTCTATTGCAAGGTGCCCTCTCCATTATAGACATAATTAGGCCATTGTTCCCGTTTATGGCTGATTCGGATGATGGATAAGATTCACGAGCATCAATTGCAACCAAACAACCAACCAACTAACCCTTTTCTCTTTCTCTCTTCATAGAAGAAATGCATCAATTGTATGCTCGATTACATTGCATTTTGCCTTGTTTTCTGTATAAGATTTGCGACTTTCTCGATGACTTTGTAAATTCCTTCAAGGATTGAATATTGGTATATCTGTCTGTGTTTAATATTTAAAATTTAATATTGTATACGTGTGTATAATATCACATGCCAATATTTTATATGCAATCCTATTTTTTTTGGTTCTGTACAATGGTCTATTGTAATTCCGCGGTACTCTTTTTATCGTTTGTAATATTGTGCCCAGTAATTGAGAATGTGAATTGCATTTCTCAAAAAAAAAAAAAGAAATAAAAGATTGTTATTGAAATAAAAAAAAAAACGGTATGGTAGAGAAAGAGTATAACATATACATATAATAACCCTGGGAAAATGTATGCTTTCACGTGTATATAACCTAGGAATAATTAAAAATGTTCAGAACTGAGCATACGTTTTACGTTCAAATATTTCATTTTCAGTATAATATAAGCGCGTGAGTGAACGCGTTTTACATGAGAACCACGACTTAATTATAAAAGTCTTGTGTGCGTGTGTGTGTGGGCGTGTGTTATAAAAAATGACGCACTTTGCACACTTGGTTCTATAGCGTCCTACTGTACTATACGCGAGACGACAGTGGATGAAAGCTGTTCTTTAAAAAAGAGAAGAAGAAAAAAAAGGAGGAAGTAGTGAGTGGAATGAGGATTGAGATGTGGGGGGAGGGGGGAGGGAGGAACAAGGAGAAAAATGCTTTTACCTCAGTCGTAAAAGGGGAAAGGTCGTAGGCTTTTTCTCAGAGTTCGTGTGTATGTGTGGAAGGGGGTGAAGGGAAAATCACTCACTTGTCACGAGTGCCGATTAAACGTCGTCGTCGTCGTAGTCGTAGGCACATGGAGCACCTTTTTAATTTGCGCGAGCATTTTAGCAAAAGAGAGCTTAGGCAGAGCTTTGGGGCCTTTGGGAAAGCACATTGCACTTTGATATCTCTGGCTGGTAAAAAGTTCATGTGGGACTTGAATTAAAATGGTCTGAGGAGAGAGGGGAGGTAGAGATGAGAGGATTTTATCATAGTTGAATATGTGGATGTTACGAGTTTTTTTTTTTGACGTAAATATAAAAATAATAATAAATCTTGTTTTATGAGAATACTAAAATAAATAACTAGGTACAAATATTGTTCATATCGTGTCCTAAAATTCAAATTAAAATCGTATTTGGGGGTATGTACACTGTAAAAAAAAAATTTTTATTTGCATGAATTTACATATCAATGTACCTACATATAGTTTCATGAGGAGTAATTATACTTTAGGATAGAAATGTGAAATAAACAATTTTGTGATTTACATTAATTCTGTAAATGTACTACGTATAGTAAAAAATAAATTATCAAAAGATAATATTTTTAAAAATATTTACAATTTAATTTTTTTTTATGAAAAACTAAAAATAAAAAAAAATAAAAGAAAGAATAACTCACCTAAAAGTTCATCATTAAGCTGATTTTATTTCGGTAAATTGTGTGTCCAGCATATGCTTGTCTGAAAAATAGAAATATAAAGTTGTAATAAAAACTGCATTAATTAACCGTGTTTTTAACGGTCAACAAAGCAAAATGCAAATTAAATATTATTCAATTGAGCAGTCAATGCTCGTACTCTGCACAAACCATTTACAACAGTAGTAAACTGCGCAGAGCTCGCGTTTTTTTTTACAGTAAAAAAATAAAACAAAAAAAAAAACAAAAATGCATCCCAAACCGTCCTCGTAATTACACTCGCAAATCTTACTCTCCGTGAGCTAAAAACAAAACGTAACTGACCAGAATAAAAAAAAAAAGAAACTCTCTCTCTTTTTTTTTCTCCAGTTGTGCACGCGTACAGAATATAAAAATGCAGTCCCGTCATTTTTATACGACTATCACCTTGGTACCTATTATAAAGGCAAGACGTTATTAAGGACTGAGAGATTGTGTGGTAATATGCGAGGGAGTGTGATCTTATACTCACACAACGGTCAATTTTTTTTTTTAGGCTGAGATTCGACGCGCCTCGACGTACTATATGATTGGCTGGTGCGATTCGTGGGAGCGTATGATGAGTGTCCGAGTAAATTAGACGGGTTTTAAACCTCCTATTGTCTTGATTCTCTCTCTTTCTCTCTACCTGCGTGTCTTAAGTTCTTGTTTTTATGAAGCGACTTTGATGGAGATTGTTCGCCGCGACGTGACAATAAGTCGCCGATTGCTAGTGTATAATCGACTTTTTTTATTGTATTTATGATTAGGTAAAAAGATTTTATTTTCAATTGGTTCACAGTAATTACTTGATCCTGATAAATATTCATTTGTTAATTTAATTGTAAAATTTACATAAATTTTAAATTTCCTTTACATCGACTAAATATAAATTAATTTAAATTTTAATATAAAATTCCTTTACCTTTATTCTTTTCAAAATGTACCATACTTTCTCCTCCCACAAAAAGCTCGTAACATTAACACACAGAAAACTCAAAATAATCCCTCGTAAAATTGAAAATTCACAAACTAGCCGTTGTCATTCCACTACCACCAACACTAAGAATCCCCACTTCCTTTGTTACACATATATACAGTCAAACGACCGTTAAAATCCCTTCATATCACCTATATAAATTACCAAGCTTCCTAACAGCGAACAAGTTTGTTCAAATCCAAGAGAGAGAAAGACAGAAATAACGTTAGTGGACACTTATACACACATTCCGTACACTCGCTACATTCTCTCCTCACATCCCAGGAATTCTCCTACTGTCCTCCTGCGGTTAACGTATATATACACACACCAGACTACCATTTGTATATATAGGTATATAGGTATGTATGTATTGCAGATATATGTCTTTTAGAGCCAGTCGTTAATGTTTCAGAAATCCGATGAAAAGGGGAAAGAGAGAGACAGTTTTAAATCCCCAAGAGCCTTTGCACGCTAGTTGTCACTCGATTTTAGAACGAGATTATTCTCTCTCTCTCTTTCTCTCTTCCTTTTGAAATCAAGGGATGCAGCTGTAATTCAACCGCGTGATTTTATCATGAGGAGAATCGCGATGAAATAGTAAAGAGACACTGGCTAGTGGAAAAGTCTCGGGAACGATTATTCGATAAACCTTTTTGGACAGTTCTTCGATCGAGTCAATGGTTACCCTACTGCTGCTGCTACTGCTTGAATTTGAGAGAATCACGTCATCTGAGATTTTTCGCGAAGTGGCTATATCTTGATTCTTATCGTGTATTATACGCATACACCAAGAGAGAGAGAGAGAGAGAGAGAGAGAGAGAGAGAGAGAGAGAGAGTAAGGTAACAATATTGTGCATCCAGGGACGTTTTCTTTGTTCGTATCGTCTTTCTTTGCGTATATCTATCTATATAAGTGCTTGGGTGTATGCAAACAATCTGTATGCATCCGGTGTGAGGCGTCAAAAGTTTTTGTATAAGATACTACTCTTCTTACTCCTTTTTGCTGCTTACGTGATAAATGTAAGTGATAAAAATTGATAAATATACTTATTTCCTTTTTCTTTTTTTGCAAGATTTCTATGGAAGGGTTCTTGAAGTAATCGTAAATTTACCGTTTGAATTAATCTGAATACATAAATAATGTTTGTATGTGTATGTTTGTATATAAATATCCTGTTTCTCATCGAATGAGAGTAGATAAAAGAAATTTGATATATTGTTGTACTTGTTTTTTTTTTCTTGTGAATACTTGATGAGTAAAATGGAAATAGATTAATTTTTGGTTACTTGTATCGTATGAAGTTAGATGTTATACTTGAATATTGTAAGGGTTAATTTTTTTATTACTTTTTATTCAGAGATATTTGCTTATTTTTTCGTTTTATTCTGGTTTGACTCTCATAAAATTTTTATTAAAAAACAGAATTCACTTTATTAAACAGTTCTATTGTACTAAAATATTTATGATTAAATTCTTTTATAATTAGAACACGTTAATTCTAAAATAGCAGAAAATTCTTTTCATTTCGGTTGTGCATATTATTCTATTTTCTGTTATACCTTTTAATATAAATTAAACAAAACAATTTAAACAAAAATTATTTTAAACTCTAAACAAACACTATAAGATTTAATCTTTTTCTTCCAACTATAATAATAAAGAGACAAAAAAAAATTTCTCACATACATCACACAAAATTTAAACCTTTTCAACCTTAAAAATTCCAAAGCTATAAAAAAGCGTCATCGATTTAGCAACATTGAATACCTCATGAAACTCATCACAATATTCAGCAACCTTTCGGCAAAGTCTTATACACCACAGAGCTCGTAGTCATCGGCTTCTCCATCCCAAATGGGATCCTGAGATATGAGACAGCAGACTCGCGTATATATATATGCTGGCTTACACCGATACGCGCGTAAATAATCTCTGCACACCTCTTACCCTATACCCTGGACTCACACGAAGATGACGTCTGGAAAAAAGGAAGAGTAAGGTACCAAAACAGCAGATGCAATTTTTTCTTTTTCTTTTTATTTTCTTCTTCCTCTTCTTATTCTTTGCTTGGGTTATTCGTTGTATGGTAAGAGTATATGGCGAACGGACGATGCTTCTTTCGAGTTAGGATATTATACGTGTATGGACTTTCGGGGAATAGAGGTTTGCTGCTGCTGCTGCTACTCGCGTTGCAAATACTTGCTTGCTTGTACATTTTTCTTTCGCGCCAGGTTATACATGTACTCTAGGGATGTGCATATACTGATGTAATTTGATATCTTTTTTTTAATGGTGTTTATTTTGTGGGAGAAAGATTTTGTGAGGTTTGTTTCTTGTGAATAATTGTAGGATAGTGATCGATAGATTAGTATGGTTTTTTTCAAATAAATTTTAAATGTTTTGATTTTTTTTATGTAATAATAAAATTTGATTGAATTTATGAATTATTATCAAAAGTTTTGTTATATTTTTACGCTTGAAATGTACTTGATACTTTCAATAAAAAATCAGGATTAAATTTTTTATTAATAATTAGTAATTAATATCAATTGGTCATTTAAAATTTAATAAATTGATTATCATTTAGTAATTTGACAAATTCGTTTACCTGAATTTTTTGTTAAATGAATAATTATATAGATCCATTACACTTTAACTATCTTCCCTATAAATTATTCAAACGCAAGTTTATGCACCATTAATTCAAACATAATTTCTTTATCAATTAGAAAATTTTTAAAATTATACAATACTTTGTCTTTTTCTAAATTATTCATTTAACAACATAATCTATTACTCATCAAAGTCGCGACAAAAATCCATTTCTATTTCATCGTCCAAAAAGTCTAAAGATATCTTAAAACAATTAACTTTCTAAATAATCAATAGTACAAAGCTTATAAACTAAAACAAAACTCCTCCTCTCAAACATAGCCAAGAAAACCTCAAGAGCCCACAATCGCGCATAATTGATCGAGACACAAAACGCGCAATTATCCCGTCGCGTCTAAAACTCGTGCTGGAATATATCATGACAGGCAGGTAGGCAGGCGTCACTGTATAAAGCTCCACCTCTTGAGAAATGCAATCCCCCCTTTTCTCTCCTGCTGAGTCTCGATTTAATTTCAGAACACCTCGACGAGTGTTACTATCCTTTTAGATATATAATTAGCCACACGGTAATTTCACTTTGGTCGCCATTTCCTTGAGTTTAACTAACGCCTACAGTGGCTGGAAATAAGAAAAGATAAGTTTTCATGAGTTTTAGTCTCTTGGTGATAAAGATTTTTCTTTTTTTTTTGTTTGAGTGAAGTATTCTTGTTTGCAACTAGTTAGGTATGTAGTGAATGAGGTGTTGTATTATTTTCCAAGTTGTGCTAGGTAGCTTTGCTTTTTTATTATTTATGGAGAGAGTTTGCTGACTTTCAAGTATATAGAGACAAAAGAAAGCGAATGATGCATAGCTTATATAAGTAAGTTTTTTTTTTTTTAACATTTTCATATAAGTGAATGTAGGATAATGCGATATGTTTTGATAAATTTGACATTACAATATGACTCGTGTTATTTTTTTTTTTGTTGAAAAAAAAATATTTTTATTGAAATGTAGAGTCCAGGAAGAAATAAAGTTTTGTTTTGATATTGAATTAAACCTGAGTACTGGCTGCACTTAGCATGAAGCAATAACCGAGTGAAAATACCAATAGAAAATTTATGCATACGTTTGTTATTCAAATATCTAGAAAAAACCGCTGCTAACTGGATTAGCAGAATGCTTTCTCAAAGAAATTCGAAAAACAAAATTAATTATTTTTAAAATTTTAATATATTATTTCTTTAAGAAAGGAGAAAAATAAAATCA
>JAPYZE010000269.1:0-88070 GCA_030522805.1 Leptomastidea abnormis
TCGTTTGAATTTTAAGCGCGCGTTTCTAAAAGTGATCTCAAAATGGCGTCAGGGTAAGTGGTGGGGATAGTCTGCCACACTCTACTTATACCCTCTCTACGCCACACCGCGCGCTGCACATATTTTTGCTCCGTTTAGCTCTCGCACGTTATAAGCTGCTGCCTATCTCTCTCTCTCTCTCTCTCTCTTTCATTATTCTCCTTGGCTGTTCCAAGTAAACCTATAAGGATCACAAGGATTTCAGGTCCTTGATCATCCTATAAAAGTGCGGCTTGCTGCAGTTTCCTGTAAAAAAGACCCTTCTTGGACCGTGCTGCTCCATCCGCGAGAGGTTAAAGATCGAAGAGGAGCGCGCGCGCGCAAGAAAGAACGAACGAACGAACGAGAAAGAAAGAAAGAAAAAGATAGAGAGAGAACGAGGCTCTGCTTGCCCCCCTGGACGGTCATATTGTGGCATATAAAGGAGCGCGAGAAGGAGAGAGAAAGAGAGCACGAGTGCGCGGAACACGGACGTCGGACAGTATAATATATATAGCTCTCTTTCTTCAACGCGTGTGCAGCATATAAGAGCAAACAGTATACTGTGCGCGCGAGCCGCGTATATTACGTACAGATATATAGATATATAAACTGCTGTTTATATATAAATATACGAGCCCGTACTTACTACGGTAGTGCTAGTGTCCGTCCGTACATGTAATTGTATATGTTTAGCTGCAATATATCTTGTTCTGTCTTGTAGTTGTACATACACACATTATACACACATACACACACTTGTCGGCTGTTCAGAAGTAGTAGTAGTCGCGCGGCGGAGCAAGCGAGAACCCACGACAAGGGGAGAAGAGACGTGCAGCTCTCTCACAGTGTGTACCTCGGTTCGTTGTCATTTGAAAAACGGAAGCCATCTTGTGGCCGAGCCTCCCATATTATAAACTCCACGGCTATCACCAAGGCCCGAATAATAAACGCGAAAAGTGATTGAGAACGGAGCTGGACCATTTTCTCACCCTCCCCTTGACTCCTAATCAGCTCGTATAGAGTAGCAGCATCGCGCGGCCAAGCAGCATCACCTATACGCACCACCAATACCAATACCAACACCAGCACCACCACCACCATCAAAGCTAGTGTGTGCCAGCAGCAGCAGCGACGGCAGCAGCAGCAGCAGCGGCGGTAGCGGCGGCGACAGCGCCAGCAAAATCGGCCCTGATACCGCTCTACGCTCTACCTTGTCCATCACGTCCGGACTATGCATGAGCCATCGTACCCTGCGCTTACATAGCCATGGCTGCGACGAGGAAGTTGCAAGGTGAGCCCGGCTGACAAAGAACACACGGCCACCACCATCAACACCGGGGGTCCCTCTTCTTCTTCTTCATCTTCCTCTTCTTTCTCTCTGTGTTTCCCGGTCGCGTAGTGCTGTTCGCGGCCAACTCGGCAGGTGCAGCGCCGCCAGTATCGATGCTCTCTCGCAGATGCTCAGACAGCAGCCTGCACCTCCTCGAACAAGCTCTCACGGCCACCCCCTCCTCTGCAAAAACATCCAGAGCCAGGGTACCAGCTGGCTCCTGGACTGCTTCTGCTCCGTTTCCGACATATATCCCCTCTGGAGCACCTTCTCGTCCTTCTGCTCGTCTTTGACTCCTGTGCTTCTATCCTACTGTACCCTCTTGGTTCCTTGTTCTCTCTGTCTCTTCGCGATTACCGAGATAACTCGACCTACCACTTTCCTACCTCTTATACTTTCTGTACCCGTCCTCGCCAGCCATGCTTCTTGTTTACTCCGCGCTTTCTGCGCCTTTTCTGTGATCATTCTTCTATCACCAGTTGATCTTGTTCTCTGATGATGCACTAATATAACCTTTATTGTTTTAATGAATTGTATGTAATACACTTGCAGATACGTTGATTCTTCAATTTTTTCACACAGCTTTTTAAATTAACAAGTTGCTATGGGGTACAACAAATTTAAATGTAATTAAACAACCTTTATCTGTTAATAAAAATTAGAGAAGCCATAAAAAATATTTTGATATATAAGTTGTGTGATGTAATGTTCTTTTGTCATTGTTGTCCACAACAAAACATTAGAAAGTTAATAAACAAGTATCAGAAATTTATTTAAATTCTTTTGATAAAATTTTGTTCTAACTAACACTATAATTAATTGAGTTTGATATGAATAATTATTGACTAATATTAAGATATAAACAAATTTGGAGTTTATTGTTTATTAGGTTATTGATATTGTTGTTATTGTTATTCTTATACAAAAATTTGTTTTTTTCTTTTTTGTTTACAGGTGAAATTGATAGGTGCCTTAAGAAAGTGACAGAAGGTGTTGAAACATTTGAGGATATTTGGCAAAAAGTTCACAATGCCACAAATAGCAATCAGAAGGAAAAATATGAAGCTGATCTTAAGAAGGAGATCAAAAAGCTTCAAAGGTTACGAGATCAAATCAAAAGTTGGATTGCATCTGGAGAAATTAAGGATAAGAGTACATTACTCGATTACAGAAAACTTATTGAGACAGTAAATACTTAAAAATATATTAAAGTAATACTTTTTTATAAACCTTATTTGAACCTTGTAATCTTTTATCTTTACAGCAAATGGAAAGATTTAAGGTTGTGGAAAGAGAAACAAAAACAAAAGCTTATTCTAAGGAAGGATTGGGAGCAGCTCAGAAATTAGATCCTGCACAGAAAGAAAGAGAAGAAGTCAGTAATTGGCTTGCAAATTCTATTGATACTCTCAATTTGCAGGTTGGTTAAATATATTTTTATTGTTGATTGTTAAAATAGACTGTATATTTATAACATGTTTATATGCTTACAGCTAGATACTTTTGAATCTGAAATAGAATCCTTACTTGCGGGTAAGAAAAAGAGGTTAGACAAAGATAAACAAGACAGAATGGATGAACTAAAAGCAAAGCTTGAAAAACACAGATATCACATAAGGAAATTGGAAACTTTATTGCGAATGTTGGATAATATGTCTGTTGAAGTTGACACGGTAACATATAATAATAAAAAATATTTTTTTGTGTTATTATCGATAAGCTATTTTTTGGATTGACTCACATTTAAAATATAAATTATAGATCAAAAGGATAAAGGATGATGTTGAATACTACATTGAATCGTCTCAAGAACCTGATTTTGAAGAAAATGAGTATATTTATGACGACATAATAGGTCTAGATGAAGTGGAACTGTCTGGAGTAACAATACCATCATCAGCAACAACAGACAGTAATAACAGCAATGAAACTGGTGGTACACCAACATCAACTAATTCTGGAACTTCGCCAATACCATCACCTCCATTAAGTTCAACATTGCACAATCATTCAAGTGATAGTTCTACTGATAATGATAAGAAAACTAAGGTAAAAATAACAAACAAACCTTGATTTTTCGATTATTAAAATGATAAGAATCTTAAAATATAATTGTATTTTCTTTTAGCCTGTAAAACCAACAGCTGTCAGGCCATTAGTTAATTCCCAAGCGAGCATTCCAACAACGGGAAGCACTGCCATTGTAAAAACAACTTTATTAACAAGCAGCACTCCGAGCAAGACCATTCCCATGACATCTAGCCTTAGCTCGCCTAGTTCTACTACGAATCATATTGCAACAACTAATGCTAATAATTTTGCCACAGTAGCTGCCTCACATAGCAGTTCTCAAGCTATTCATGCTGCCTCCAACAAAGCAACTTGTAAGTTTTAAATAACATTGCATGGTTACTCTCTCTTTTTATTTAGCATACTAAAAATTATCATTAAATTTTAGCGCACACCAATGAAAATGGATTGTCTTCGTCTTTAACGACGCCAAACGTTACATCAAATGTGCCACAAGTTATTTCTCAACAGCAACAACAACAACAACAGCAGCAACAACAGCAGCAGCAACAACAACAACAGCTGCAACTACCACAGCAACCACCACAGCCACAAATACCGCAACAGCCACCTCAACCACAGCAACAGCCACCTCAACAACCGCAGCAGCCTCAACAACAACAACAACAACAACAACAACTACAACAGCAACCACCTCAGCAACCACCTCCACAACAGCATGTTAACGCAGTGCCAACGCAACCCCAACACATATTACTTAATCAAAGTCAAAATTATAACAACGAGGTGGACATCACGACGTCCGTACCGCCTTCGGCGTCTCCACACTCGTCATCGGTCAGCAGTCAGTCATCGCCCATTCCCGCAAATTCATGTTCACCAGCGCCATCCACTGCCAACGGTCTCATACCCAAACTTCCCGATGGCATGTCTTCGTTAAAATCCATCGCTCAGCAAGTTATTGTAAGGGCGGGTCTGGAAATGCCGCCCTCCGAGCCAACGAGAAATATCTTTGACAGCTCTAAAACAAATAACGCGCTTGGCAATAATAACGCTACCGCGGAAGCTCACATTCCACCGCTACTTGGTGTTGCTCCGCTGGGACCGGTTCCACTTACTAAGGAACATCAACATCAATTCCAAATGATGGAATCGGCGTATTATCATATGCCTCATCCATCAGATTCTGAACGTTTGAGATCGTATTTGCCTCGGAACACTTGTCCTACACCTCCGTATTATCAACAGGTATTTTAATAATAATTATTTCGTTATTTAAAAAATCAGTAACGTTATTTTACATGTAAACAAAATAATTTAGTGTACCTTCTTTTCGTAGATTTTTGATAAATATAAAAAAAAAAATTTAATATTTATATCATCTTAAATAACTATTTTCTAGTTGTTTATAGCAAGCAGTAATCATTAAATATTTTTCATAGGTGCAGCTTCCTCACTCTGATACTGTCGAATTCTTCCAACGTCTTTCAACAGAGACACTGTTTTTCATATTTTATTACATGGAAGGCTCCAAAGGTCAATATTTGGCAGCAAAAGCTTTAAAAAAGCAAAGTTGGAGGTTTCATACCAAATATATGATGTGGTTTCAGAGGCATGAAGAACCAAAAGTCATTAATGAAGATTATGAACAGGTAATAAATAACGTTGTATTTCAGTGCAATTGACTTACTTGAATGTAAACATTTTACAATCACATTTATATTTTTAGGGAACTTACATCTATTTTGACTACGAAAAGTGGGGACAAAGAAAAAAAGAAGGCTTTACTTTTGAGTACAAGTACTTAGAGGATCGAGACCTCAACTAATTGCAATCTTGTTATTCTCAAAGTCTCCGAAAATGCACTATTTCTGTATCGGTATTATTGAAAATTGAGGATAGACATTATTTTTTACAGTTCTATATTTTCGCAAAATGTACTATTATTTATTGATAAAAGGATTTATAAAAAGATCAAGGAAAGCATCTGGTGCATAACGGACACAAACTCAATTGCATTGCATTGCTGTAATGCTGAATTGTTGGATGTTCTTATTCAAGAGAAACATGAAAAAATTTTGAAGAAAGAACAATGGAAAAAAATGAAGTTTTCAAGCGTGTTTATCGGGGACAGAAAATTGTATTTATAAATGATAATATGAGAAACACCGAAGACACACTTTAGCGATTTTACAGTGTGCGGTGTGTGATAAACAAGAGGAAGAAGTTATACTCGTTGGCGACTGACTCTGTAATACCAGTACAAACATGTGCGCAGCTCGCCTACCATTACATGGTAAGGTGCAGGGCGCATGTGCTATGGTATGTCTTAATGTTAGTTTATAAGTAGCCTTTTGTATAAAGTATATTGAGGTATAAAACCCTTAAAATGAATTACTGTACAGAATGTGTAGAAATAGTGAATAATAATATTATGGAATATATTTTATTTCTCATTTGAATGAAACCTCAGTTGTTTCAATTCTATCATTCTCTCTGCATTTCAACCTGTGAATTTCAATGAGAACAGCATTCCATCCAGTAGATTTCGCGTTAAGCGTTGTTGAATTAATTGTTGAAAATTCAATATTATACTGTCCATCAAGACTTAAAAATTTATTAACTTTTAAATAAAAAAAATTACTTTACGGGTTTCTATACAAAGTACTTTTAATGTGCACGTGTGTACTTAATTGTATATGTTAATAACGTACTTAAGATAATGCGAGTTTTTTTCACTTTTTTTTACAACAGCGACAGTACTATATTAAAATGCATGTAGAAATAAGGCTTTTAAATACGAGATGGATGGACTGTACATATCTTTTTCTCTTCACATTAAGTTTTAAATAGGACTTATTTTTAAATTTAATTACCAGTAAAAGGTATTTTAAGATTTTAATAAACAAAATTAAATATGTACATTCATATAGAAAAGTACGGTGTTCACTGTTGCATGGCCTTCGACGACAACACCATATTAACACCTTTTAGTAACATGTAAAGTAAAATTTGAAAATTACAATCAGAAAACTGATAATAAGAAAATATTTAAAAATTACTAAAAATTAATTTAATTAACATCACTGTACTTTGACTTTTTATAGACTATTTTACAGTTTGAAAAAAAAAATTGTAGTAAAGATTCAGATATTAATTGAAAAATAATGTAGAAATACTTTTCTAATTAGCTGAGTATTGTCATTTTAGTAAAAAATGCCATTAACAAAAAAAAACTCAGTTTTGCTGTAAAAATTTCAATGTAAAATCACTGTAAAGTCGTCGCAGTTTCAACGTGCAAGAGTGCTACTCTTTTCACAAACTATTCTTGGATATAAAGTATGTAAGTAGAAGTTACACATTTAGTATAACCAATTTTTGCTTCGCCGCTTGAATGATTCTAATAAATAAATTTTTGCCAAGCAAAATATTAAAATCGAGTTTTGTAATTGTTATTGAAAATACTTTGGATGTTCTTGTAAAAAAATCTTTATTTAACGCCTCTTTCCTTTCCCTTTCATTTTCTTTCCTTTAAATCTTTTTCTTACACCCATTGATTGTTCTGTATCATCTTCATCGTCATCATCATCAGCTTTTCTCCTTTTTCTGCCCTTGTTTTCTTCTATTTCTTTCATTTTCTATTAAAAAAATTTACAAATAAGTATAGAACTAGCTAACAGCCTTATCAAAAATAATTACAACGCTTATTTTAACTAAAATCTTACCGCTTTTACTTCACGCTGAGCCTCTGCAATTCTTTCTTGAAGAACCATTACATCTTCTTCTTCAGTTTTGTATAAGTCAAGTTGTTTTCCAATCAACTCTTCTATCCTTTGATACAATTCTATGTCATACTGTGTTACAAAAGTAATAGAAACACCAGAACGTCCAGCTCGCGCAGTACGACCTACTCTGTGAATGTATGCTTTACTATTTGTTGGCATTTCAAAATTAATGACAACATCTACATGTGGAATATCAAGACCTCTGAAAAGTAAATACTAATATTAGTACGTAAGCATAAAAATTTGTTTGCAATTAATTATTTAATAGTAACCTGCTGGCAACATCTGTAGAAATCAGTATGGATCTATTTTTTGCTTTGAATTTAGTAAGTGCTGCATTTCTTTTATTTTGTGACATTTGACCATGCAAAGGCACTGCTTTAAATCCTAAGATTTGTAGAAGAAGAGCTGTTTTTGTAGTTTGATCGCATCTGTCACAAAATATCATAAAACTGTCTCCAGCTAATTTGTTTAATATATAAACCAAGTAAACATCCTACCAGAGAATGGTAATAAAAATAATTTATAGTACATTCTTAAATTATTATTAAATGTAATTTAATGAATGTTTCTTACCTTAAACTTAGCAGGAATAAAAATATAGTACTGCTGTAGTTTATCTACAGTTTGATATTTAGATGAAACTTCTACTTTAACTGGATTTTGTAAAGAAGCTCGTTGCAATTTGTTTACTTTTTTTGTCATTGTTGCAGAAAATAAAAATGTTCTTCGTTCCCTGGGTAGTGCCTTTAATATTTCATTAATTTCTTCTTCAAAATCCATACTCAAAATTCTATCAGCTTCATCCATTACCTAAAATTAATTTATAAGTTAAGTATATTTTTATAATAGCCACTGTAGTATATCATTAAGTGAATCTTACCAAATATTTCAAAGAACGTAGATTAAATCCCTTAGTATTTCTTAAATGATCAAGCAATCTACCTGGAGTTGCAATAATAATATGTGGTTTTTTGGCTAATTGCAGTGCTTGATTCATCATGTCTAAGCCTCCTACAAGAATTACACATTTAACTCCTATAGTGGCTCCTATAAAATATTTAGTGTTTAATATTATTCTATATCAACTTTAAATAAATTTTAATGGTATTAAATGTTACCTAGAGCTTCAAATTGTTCTTTAATTTGTATAGCCAATTCTCTAGTTGGGGTTAAAACAAGCGCAAAGTACCTTTGAGGACTTTCCAATAATGCTTGAAGAATTGGAACAGCAAAAGCAGCAGTTTTACCAGAACCAGTTTCAGCTAACCCAATGATATCTTTTCCTAATAACAAAGAAATTTTATTTAATAAATTAATCATATCTTATTATTAATTTATTATATTTGAATAACCTGAAAAAAAAACAAAAACTACCTTTGAGAGCTAGTGGAACTGATTCCCTCTGAATTTTCGTTGGCGTTTTCCATTTTAAACTTTCACAAGCTTCGCATAAAACATCAACGACACCCTAAAATATAAAATTATACCAGTTAAAAATATAAATACGTATATTTGTAAATAATAGGAAAATTATTTTAATAGGTTAGGATCAACAACTGACCAGGTCTTTCCACGTAAGGTCTTCAGCATCCTTTTTTTCGACGACTGCTTCGTCAGCGCAATTATCGTCTGACATTTTTCATAAAACTAAATTGCTATATTTTTACAAACAATTTAAAACTTTCAGAAAGTTTAGGTTACAAAATATATAAACAGTTGTTTTCAATACAAGACACGAGACACGAGGATCTGTGTGCCGACTGCCGCACGTGTTATGGAATATATATAGACGCGTCAAAATGATCGATCAATATGAATCGACGAACGATTGCGTTGCATTGTAAATGTCACTTAATAATAAAACTAAATAAAGTTCGTTTATGTTTAACGTCCAATTTATTTAAATTATTTAATAAAAATTAATTTTTATTAATTGTTATAATGATTTTTGGACTAAGAAAATAAATAAGTTGACAAAATTACATAATAAATTTAATAAAAAATTATTCTAATTGCATTAAAAAATTTTTAACAAAAATTTGTGAATAAAATAAATTTCAAAATAAATTATAAGCTAAAGAAGAAAACGGAGCAAAGTACAAAATTACAATAAAAAAATTATGCTACCATTTTTTAAAATCTTAAGTAAAATATTATTTTCTCTTTTGACTTATACTTACTTAAAAAAAAATACGAATCTTTTTTTTATGAACTTTTACTAAGCGCGTTAGAGAGAGTAGGACAACAAATGTTGTATATATATCAGCTGTTCAAGCATGCGCCTAACATGGCAGAAAAACACATATGCTGCGTTGTTCGTGTAATTACATCGGGATGCGTTAAAAAATTACAGAAACGTATGGGACTCAAGGTGAATTGAATTGTTTTGTGTGTAAATAGTCTAGTAAATCGACGAAGCAAAATGGGAAACACAGATACGAAGTTAAACTTTAGGAAAGCCGTAGTACAGCTGACGTCCAAGACACAAGTCAGTAAAAACGGAGTTGCATTGTTTTTTTCTTTTCTCTTCTTAATTAACCTTTATTGTTATTGAAACATGTTCAACACTTTGATCTACCAATTATTGTAATCATTTATTTTTGTTTAAGATTTGACATTTAAATAATTAAAAATATCACACTTTGTTTTTTGTATTGCTTTTGGTTGAATATACTTCAAGTCATTTAAATAGCAGACCTAATATTATGAATGCGATTATTTTTTCAGATAATAGTCGCTGAAGACGATACGTTCTGGGATCAATTTTGGTCAGAAAATGGATGTAATGTTCAAGATATTTTTACATTGATGCCAGCTTCGGAGATACGCATTTTGCGAGAAGAAGCACCAGCAAATTTAGCTACTTTATGTTATAAAGCAGTCGAAAAATTGGTCAAAGCTGTTGACAGCAGTTGCAGAACTAACAATGAACAACAAACTGTTTTAAATTGTTGTAGATTATTGACAAGACTCTTGCCTTACATTTTTGAAGACTCTGATTGGAAAGGATTTTTTTGGTCGAGTTTACCAGGAAAAGAAAATGAAGAAGAGAGTGTGCCACTTGCACATTCTTTATTAAATGCTATATGTGTATGTTGTAAATTTTAATTTATTTATTTAAATATTTTTATTTTAGTATTAAATTATTAAATCTTTATTTTTAGGACTTACTATTTTGTCCAGACTTTACAGTTCATACAAATAGAAAATCTGGACCAGTAAGCATTCAATTGTTAATTTTATTTCACAATAAAAATAAAAAATTTATTGTTTAAAATAATTTTTTTTATTCTAAAGGATAAAGCTGAGGAATTACAATCTATAGATAGTTGTGAATATATTTGGGAAGCTGGTGTAGGTTTTGCTCAATCTCAACCCAGAAATCCATTTTTAGATACTCACAGAACTGAACTTTTAAAACTTTTATTAACATGCTTCAGTGAAACAATGTACAATCCTCCTACTGATCTATCAGTAGCTCCAAATAAGTGGATTCAATATTTAACAAGTGCAGAAAATAGGTATTTTATATTATTTAAGCAAATCATTTGATTAATAATAAATTTTTATTGTAAATTTTAAGATTATTTATTGATGATTAACATTTTTTAGACATGCCTTGCCAATGTTTACTTCACTATTAAATACTGTTTGTGCTTATGACCCAGTTGGTTATGGAGTTCCATACAATCATTTATTATTTACTGATTCACTAGAACCTTTAGTTGATGTAGCTTTGCAAATTCTTATTGTTACTTTGGATCATGATACTAGCTGTGGAACTACCATGGATGAAAATACTGTTGGGGATAATCTTTTTATCAATTATTTAAGTCGCATACATAGAGATGAAGGTACTTTTTTAAAAGTTTTATTGCTGTTTATTATTATTCATTTGATACATAATATATTGTGTTATTTAAAGATTTTCAGTTTGTCCTAAAAGGAATAACAAGACTCTTAAATAATCCTTTAATGCAAACTTACTTGCCAAATTCAACAAAAAAAGTGCATTTTCATCAAGAATTACTTGTATTTTTTTGGAAGTTGTGTGATTATAATAAAAAGTTTTTATACTATGTACTGAAAAGTTCAGATGTACTAGAAGTTTTGGTACCAATATTATATCATTTGAATGATTCTAGAGCAGATCAGTGTATGTATAAAAATATATATTTTGATTAATTAAAATATAATATAAAATTAAAATTTTTGTTTTAAATTACAGCAAGAGTTGGCTTAATGCATATTGGTGTATTTATTCTTCTTCTCTTGAGTGGTGAAAGAAATTTTGGAGTAAGATTAAATAAACCTTATACAGCAACAGTACCAATGGACATTCCAGTGTTTACAGGTATATTCATTATTATTTGCATAAAAAAGAATTATAATATAAAATTTATAATCATGGTTTCATTATTTATTTTTCAGGAACACATGCAGATCTTTTAGTTACAGTATTTCATAAAATTATAACAACAGGTCATCAAAGATTGCAGCCTCTTTTTGATTGCTTGCTAACTATTCTAGTCAATGTATCTCCTTATTTAAAAACTTTATCAATGGTTGCCAGTACAAAACTTCTTCATTTATTGGAAGCATTTAGCACGCCTTGGTTTTTATTTTCAGCTCCAACTAATCATCATTTAGTATTCTTTTTACTTGAAATTTTTAACAATATCATTCAAGTAAGTATATGAGTTGAAAAAAAATAATAAGTAGTTTATTGCTAGTCAGAGATTTAGAAAATGTCTTATAATTTCAGTATCAATTTGATGGTAATAGCAATTTAGTATACACCATAATTAGGAAAAGACAAGTTTTTCATGCATTAGCCAATTTACCTAGCGACTGTAACACTATTACAAAGTCTCTAAGTAAAAGACAAAGGAAACACATTCCTTCTAGTAGATCTACGGAAAACGTAAATGAAACGGCAATGGAAGGTTCACATCCCGCTCAACCTGCGGAGCCAGGTACTCTTAAAACATCACTTCTTGATACTCCTGGTATCGAAAACATGACCGAAAAAGAATCGGCACATCCCCTTACTCCTCCCGATTTAGAAGCTGACAAATCCGATGATGCATCTCAAGAGCAAAATGAATCGAGTAAAAACGAGTCAGTAGTACAGGTAAAAGAAAATTCAAAAGTAAATTATTGAATTAAAATCTTATGTTTTTTTTTCTATTAAAATCTGTGATTATTTCTTTATTTTTATAGAAAGGAGGAATTCGTGTTTCTGAAGAATCAAATTCTATGAATAATGTTAACCAGTGGGTGCCTACAGCTGAGTGGGTTTATCAGTGGAAAAGTAAACTGCCTTTACAAACAATTATGAGACTTCTTCAAGTTTTGGTACCTCAAGTAGAAAAAATTTGTATTGACAAGTAAGTATTTTTGTGTTAAGACTATCTTTTGCATTATTTTTTTGATAACTTTGCACTTTTAATTTTCAGGGGATTAACAGATGAAAGTGAAATTTTAAAGTTTTTGCAGCACGGAACTCTTGTGGGATTATTGCCTGTGCCGCATCCCATTCTTATTCGTAGATATCAAGCAAATGCCGGTACAACTGCATGGTTTAGAACGTACATGTGGGGTGTTATTTATTTGCGAAATATTGAACCTCCAATTTGGTACGATACCGATGTAAAACTTTTTGAAATACAAAGAGTTTAAGAAGTTTTTTTATATGCCTATTTTTTATGATTTTTATGATGCACTGTAATTTATATTTAGATTTTGAAAGAGACACTAATTTTATGAACTTCCTCTAACAAAGCAGGGTCTACAATGATTGAACCAGTAGAACAATGGTATTGTAATCTATATTGGCCCAGCGATTGAATCTCTTTATTGATCGACTGACGCGAGTTCCGTTTATTTGTTCATAACTGCTCTGTTAGTCCTACATGATAAAGTCTTAATATAGCGTTTAAAGTAGCAATTTAAAAAAAAAAAAAGTGAAAAAAGATAATCATTTTATGTGTATAAATGTAACGAACAGATAAAAAATATTAGTGTTTTATTATTTTATAAATGTAAAAGCTATCATGTATGAGATTTTTTAAAAATAATCACTTTTAAATGATGAAAATTCCCTTAACACATAAGTTCCTACACGCTTAATGCACTACAATTATACAGAAAAGTATATCTGTTTAGCTCACCTGTACTAAAACTATATTCTGTTAACTGCAATGAATTTTTATTTAAGACTGAATGTTATTTCTATAAAAGGACTGTAATTACAAATAATTTTACATTGCCAATTATTTGAAAAAGAATTTTATTTTGAATTCATCTTCACAGCTTGTATAATAGAATTCCACCGATTTGAGCATTGTGGCAGAAATAAACATATATTATATACATATATCATTTTTGTACAAAATTTAATGACGGTATACATTCTAATTGAACTATATGAAAAGTCAAGTTTATCCAAGAGAGATAGATAAATGTAAAGAGAGCGTTCATTACGCTAATTTTACTTTGTACGTACGTTTTTAATAAGCATTCCGAGATTATGAAGATGAAACTATGTACAAGAATTTGAATTTCTAATTTTTTTTTTTATTTTATTTCACTATCTAGAAGTTTCAAGTTGAAAAATACGTAGATATATCCAAAAATCGAATTGAAAAAAATACTTTTGTATTTTCTACTAGATACATGGATAAAATTTATCAAAATATTTAATATATTTGGCAGTACTGCAAATTATATATCAATTCTTGTAATCATACTAAAAGACGTTAAACTCTTTAGTTATTATTAAATATAATTTGTTATCTCAAGATTATGAAATTTGAATAAGCTATAATATATATGTACTATATATCAGGAAAATTAATTTTGTTAAACCTAATATTAGGCTTACAGTATTTAAATATTAAAGAATAATAATTATAATAATAATAATAATAATTTATATATTGATTGAATCATATTAAATAAAATTTTGCTTGACACACATATGCTTAGTCTACATTATTTTTTAAATTGCGCAAATATATTTTTTGAGCACACATCTATCGACACGTATCGATAGTTTGTGCGTACGTTGAAAGTTTATAAATTTTCTTGTACATTTTAGTTATTGTAAGTCAAATCGAAATATGGAATTACTTTGTTTAAACATTTATAAGAAAAAAGTAAAACTCTATTCGAAAATTGTACGTGGGACTTGATGTCCTCAGCTATAGGACATAAGAAAATATAAAAATTACGCCATAAGTTAATAGTTAGTATACAATTAATGTTTCTTTGTTAGTTATCCTTTGGCCAGCGAATTATCACATTCAAATAATCTATTTAAAACTTCATAACCCATTGCTTTCATTTTAATCTTTTAGATGTTTTAGCTATATTTCATAAAAAGTTACTGTTAAAACATACACATCTTGCATTGCCAAAAATTCAAGAGCTTTCAAGAGTAAAGCATTGTATACGAACGACTAGAGTGAAGAATGCGTTTCAGTGTATGATCTTGTCGTAAGCAGGTGGAGGTGCTTCATCCGGCGACGTGGGCGGTGGAATGAGGATCGCAACGTGATAAGGTGGAGGAGGATTTTGCCGGATGGGCATTGAAACGTCGCTAATACTTTCATTAGAAATAGTGTTGAGGACCGTGACGGTTGCAATAGGTTCAGTAGGAGTTTCCTGCAGGTTGTGTCTTCTTGGTACAATTGGACAAAGAAACCTGATGATACATCTGTATATTATAAGAAATGCCAAGAGTCCAAAAATTACAATAACTTGCAGACCTTCATTTTGCTGAAATTAAAAGAAAAAAGAAAAATAAGTGAGTAAATAGTTTATACAATTAAATGTTAATTGTTATTGAGCAAAATATAAATTGAAAACTTACTTGATAATCAAAATAAAACCTTGTCACAGCCAGAAAAGCTATAACAGTTACAAGAGTGATTCCAACATTGTAAACTTTCATATCAGCTTCATTACATTCCAAAGCATTAAAAAGGCCTCTGCTTGAATCATTTGATGATTGAGGCAGTACTCGTTGATTGTTACTGTTATTGTTTGGATTTATACTAAAATATAAATGTAAGAATTACAGTCCTACTCTTAATCAATTAAATGTGCTCACAAGTTATATTTGAACTGTACAAATCAATAATTTCTTACTTGCTGATATTATCTTGTTCAAGCTGAAAACCTGATTGTATCGCGTCATGTCTATTATCACCAATATTTATTTGTACAGATGGTCTATGTGATCGAAGATTACTTGGCCCAGCAGAATTTCCATCATTGTTAACATTTTGAAATCTGTGCACCGGAGGACACATTTGTAGCCTTGTCGCTTCTTGGTTGACGCACCGATGATGTTGTGAAGCTAAAAAATATCAAGTTCAACTTGTAAAAATAAATCTGAAGATATCTTAAAAAATTATATTTTAACCTTACCAAAGTTTTCTTTTGGAAAATTCATCGGATAATGACGACCATGAAATCGTCGCCCGTGAAATCTGGAGCATCTCCCAGTCGGTTTATCAATCCAAAAATGCATTGTTTTGTCAAAATTTATTAAATAACTTAATAGATAATAAAAGCTCTTATGCCCTTCGTCCGTCCACTTGTTCTAAAAAAAATCGAACTTAAAAGCCACAACAAACTTCACATCTACTTACTAATCCAGCCAAATGCCAAAAATATCTGAAAATAAAAAAGGAGAAAGCACAACAAACGTAAGCTCACGCAACAAACAAACAATCGATATATTGCATATATAGGTATAAGTACAACTTGTTTTGAATTACCTTGTAGAAAGTTACGTTCAAAACCAAAACATTCGGCCATCATATTTCCATCTGGAGCTAATGTAAGCTCCGAGCTTTCTTGATGATGCTTATAGGATATGTTACAGAGATTCACGTAGGTGGGTCCAGTCCGTGGATAAGCTTTAGTAATCCGTGCATCCTGATATTATTGAAAGCTTGCGAAATCCTTACTCGTCAAGCTCGTGTGCATATTTCTAGTTATGTACGTAAGAGGACCAGCTGTCCTCGAAACAACGACGTCGACGGGTCTCGATCGTCGAGTCGTCAACAGTTTCGGCGCAGCTGCGCCGAGAGACAGAGAAGTCAAGAGGCTTTTCCCCATTTGTGCCAGAATGTGCAAGAAAAAGATAAGAGGAGAGTAAGAGAGCGCAAGCTCTCTGTTGGTATCATCCACGCGTGCTCCGTTGACTTATGATATATAGGTATACAATTACAGGTATATGCAAACTGATATGATCCGAAAAAAGAATTTAATAATATAATACATAATAGTATTATTTTGAGCCTTTTAAATTTAAAAAATTTGTAGACACAATCAGTAAAGGGCGCAGACTCATTTATGTGTTGTATCATATATTGCAATATTTATTATTCAAGAATAATTGCAAATAAAATAAAATTTTATTTAAATTTTTTTAAAATAAGTATCAGAATAAATTATTGTGTTATTATTGCATAAAAAATAAAAAATAAATTATTTTTAAGCTCATACCTTTAGCACAGCCATATTTGTGACGTTTTACCCCCGCTTACTTTAAAATCTCCCACCCCTAACCTAACACTGCAAGCTGCATGTATTTACATGTTCAGTGTGTGTGTGTGTGTGCCACAACAAGTACCACGTGCATGTGGGCGTATGCAGGTATTTCGGAGTTTCGGAGTTCCTGGCGACTACGAGCTTAGTCCGCACTCCGCAGGCGCGTTGCACTTTTCCGAGGATTATTATACGTCAGTAAAACGTATAGGTTTCGGTATTTATCAGTACTAATAATATTGGTGCCCCGAGTCGGAGCGGTCGCCAACAATTAGCTGCTGCAATAGTCTGCGCCGGATAAACAGACACGTACGTATATGTATAATATCACAAATATGTATGTGCAACAGAAAGTCGTTGCTTTTTTTAGCGATAATTCCGTCTACGACTGATGAATCCACAAAACGGTTGCGTAAGCGCGGTTTATCTCTTTCACGCGCTAATAAAGCGTGCAGTGCGGCTGGCGACCGCTGACATAACCTTTGACGCCGCGAAGTTTATTTTGTGCAAGCTGTTATAAAGTTGTGTTTTATATATATTATTATTTTTTTCACAGCGGCAGCATGATCTTGCGCTAATATTAATTTTGCACACCGCATCCAACACATCGTAGCACACAATCTTTCTCTGTCACTCTGACAGACCATGTGGGTCTTGATTGGGAAGAAGATAGCGCGGGTCGGCACGCAAGTTGCGCGACAGGTATCAAACTTTGCCGATGACCTTGGCGAGGGTCTTATCGAGGCGAAAAAAGCTTTTCTCAACGATCAGGATAACAAGAAGAATGCAAAATCATTGAAAATTGCTATACTTGGCTTACCAAATTCAGGCAAAAGTACTCTCATCAATCATCTGATGGGCAGACCGGTATGTCATTGGGCTTTAATGTCAGGGACACTTGTACTATACGTAACACCTGTATGCGCAATGTTTTGTAAGAGATGGTTTTCAATAATGATTTTGTGTTATTTTTTATTATAGGTATGCGCCGCATCGAAAAAAATTCACACAACCCGTTATAAGGCTGCGGCGATATGTTGCGTCGATGATACCCAGCTAATTTTCATTGATACGCCGGGATTGGTAGGACGACATGAAATGAAAAAATATTCTTTGGAAGATAGTTTTAAGAATGATACGGAAAGGTCGATGCAGGAAGCTGATGTTGTTGGAGTCATGCAGGATATGTCTAATATAAATTCTAGAGAATATATTAATAACAAAGTTCTTAATTTGCTTCAAATGATCAGACCAGAAACAACTTCTATTCTCATTTTAAATAAAATAGATACATTAAAAAAGAAACAATTACTTTTGAATGTTGTTACTAAGCTTACTTCTCCAAAAATGTGGCCAAATTTTTCGGATGTTTTTATGATATCTGCCTTGACAGGTGATGGAGTAGAGGATTTGAAAGTAAGTTTATAATCCATAAGAATTTTCTATTCAATTTTATCTAATAATCTTAATTTTCTCCTGAAATTGTAATTAATTGCATGTTGTATTTTCAGAACTACTTTTTGGACTCCGCTATAGACAGAAACTGGGAGTATGAAAGAGATGCTATTTCAGATCAATCACCCAAAGACATAATTTTACAGTTAGTGAAAGCAAAGCTCTTAGATAATTTACCAAAAGAATTACCATATGTTGTAAAAATTGATGTTGAGCATGTTGATCGCTATCCAGATAATAGCATGAATATTGTCACACGCGTTTTATGTCCTAGTATGCGAATCGCAAGATTAATCATAGGAGTGAATGGTGGACGAATTAAACAAATTGCTCAAGAGGCTGAACAAGAATTATGTAAGTTATTTGAAACATCTGTGAGATTACGAATTTCAATACCTATAGCTGAAGAACATGAATTGAAAAAGAAAAGGGCATAAATTTACAATGTACAAAGATTTTTGGTATAATATTGTATTATAGTTGAAAAGCGCGGAGATGATTACTTTTATTAGTAAATTGTTTATAAACAAATTAAAAAGTAGTTTGATTTCATAATTATTCCAATTTCCAAAATACACATCAGTGAAAACATCATTGAATCAAATAAAATATAAAATTTCACGTGTAGTTACATGCAATACAATATTTATGATATTTGTATTTTTTTAACAGCTGTAATTTAAGAGAAATTTTGACTTTTTTTTATTTATTTTTAATTTTATTTTAAATAATTATTAAATTAAATAAATCTTATTAAAAAATTAACAATTAGTATTTTAAATATGTTTAAATATTAATAATTCTTTTTAATACTGCTCATGCTTCAAACCAATTATTATTATTTAATGGAAATTTAAGATCACTTCCTTCTAGATTCTTTTTAATCCATTCATCAGCCTCCCTTTCAAGCTCTTTATTAAAGTAATCCTTCCAGCCACCACTTACACCTTTCCTAACAAAATCCGATTCTTTTCTTACAACTCCACAGTCTTTAAGCTCTTGAAAGTTAATCATGAGATTTTTACGAAAATTTTTAATATCTAAATGATCTTCCAATTTTTCTATTTGCTCAGAAGTATAAGTTTTTCCTAATAATTTACATACTTTGTTTATAACTCCCTTCAAATCTTGTTGTAGTTCTTCATAAAATATAAACAATACATTTTCATTATTTCGATTGCTCCATCCTTCTTTCAAATGTTCCCAGTAAGGGCTCCATGCAGCTAAAAATGTACAATTTTTTTTTAATAATCATTAAAATTTATATTTAATTATATTAAAATTAAACAGATAAATTATATAAGCTTACTCAAATCATTTTTAAAATAATACCAAAATTTTTCAAAATCTCCAATATAGCCTTGTGTTCTAAAAGCTTGATTCAATTTATACCAAGATACAGCAACATCTTTGGGATTTCTAGCTACATAAACAACCTATTGTCAAATAATCAAACCAATTATTTAGATTAGAATTTATGACGATTTGAACGATTACTTTTAATTTAACAACACAAAAAAAAATAATACCTTACAGCCACTTTTCAAAACACTTGGAGTCAAGCTAAATGGAAAATGAGATTTAATAAATCTTGGTGATGGCATACCCGCTATTACTTCATAACCAGGCTTTGCCAATTGTAAACAAAACTCTTGTTTCTTAAAATCGTCTTTATTGTACTCCAAAAATTCTTTAATCAATTCTGGATGATAAAACATGCTAAATCTAAAAAAATAAAAATAAATAAATAAAAGATCGGTGTCAAGCGATTTCTTCGTCATACGTCAGGCATGACGTGCGTAATAAGTACGTGCTTACTCTAAAAAGGGAAATCTTTCGTTTAATAGGACAGTATTTGCTTTTTCGAAATCCATGTCGTTAGCGATGAGCCATACGAGCTCTTGAGTCCATGTTGTACCTGATGTTATTTGTCAATATAAAAATATTAGACGTTGTTTGCAAAACAGTATATTTATATTTAATAAATTCATGTTTTTTTTATATTTATTTAATTTAAGAAAATGAAATAATTAAAAATATTGTTGTACCTGAACGAGGATACGACATGACCCAAACATCAGATGCTTTAGCTTGAAATTGAAAAAATCCTTTGCCCTGTTCAGTATATCTATAAGGAAAAAACCAGTTTTTCTCACCGACTTGAACAAATCCAGTTCGTTCGCCTTTAAAATCTTTTAATAGTTCTTTAATTTTTTCATCGTCTACAAGCCGGTATTCTGGTACCTTAGGTAATGAAGTCATCTTAAAAGGTTCACCTAATTTTTTATCGGTATAACTTTTGATCGATTAATTAATATTTTTAATTGAAAAACTGAAAAAAACTATGATTTATGGATTAATTATTTTTTTTTTTTTTAATTCAAAGTAGATGTGTACAAATGTAAAACTAATTGATCAAATTTGTAAAAAGTTATTGGCTGATACGGAATAATTTTCGCGCAATATAGGCGCGCCGTTCAACCGAGCGATACGAAGCTCCGATCTACACTAATCTTGAAGCCGCGACAATATGATAGTAGGCTGGTTAAATTTTACTGACCGATGGAATCCAGGCCGTCAGACTTTCACCTTTACCACTATATACTCTTTTTTTTCAGCTTCGTTTCCACGCCATTGAAGCAAATGATTTGCTTGCGACTTTTACACTTTCTCTTATATTAATTAAATTTTTGATTAATGATGAATAAATTACGTGACTTTTTAAATTAAAAATGATTTAAAAATAAAAAATAAAAATATATTTTATCAATTGATTGAGAGAAATTTATTTTTCTTATCTAAATAAATATCTATATGTGTTATGTAGATAATAAGATTTATCAAAACATATGATTTAGTAAGCATTTCTTGTTTGAATTTGAATTATCGACGTAATAAAAGATGAGAACATATATATGTTCATTTATGATAATATAAAGTATATAAATACATGTATACATCCGTGCATACATTTATATAGGTATATAAACTATATTATTAAATTAAAATTTAAAAAATTATAAATTACAAAGCTATTTAAAAAAATTAAGTGATTTCTTCAAATTTTAACTACAGTACTAATTATATGCATGTATGGATTTACTTATATTGATGATTTTATTCAGTTATTTTGTGAGCTACTTTTATCTGCTAATTTATAAAGTTGCAACATCAGTATAATAGAATAAATTTTATTAATGTATTAGAAAATATTTTTTTTTAAAAAAAATTAATTTATTTAAATCGTAAAATATAATAAAAAAAAGATTAAATGAAATAGTATACTTAATCTGCATACTTGCAAAAGCAGTTAGGCGTTTGTATGCAATAAGTAGTAATAGGTAAAACTGGTCAGACATTAACATATATTAGAATGTTGTAATAAACAGAAATATACATATCTTAGAATTTATGCACAGTAAAAATAAACATATTCATATAGGATTTTAATTGGAAGGAGATATTGGCATGGAAAATAAATAATCAGCAAACAAATTATTTTTGCAGAAATTTTATAGGAACTTGAAAAATTACAAAATTTTTTCGTTACAAAATTCAGTCTTGAGTATAATATGTATATTATTATTATTGATGAGCTGCCGTGAGCGTATAAAAATAGATTCTGCTTATATTAATATCCAAAATACGGCTGATGTGTATTAGAATTTCGTATCACGATGTAAATTTTGGAAAAAAAGTTATACGTACAAAGTTATAAGTATATTTATGTGTATAATGGCAAAAGCCTCACATGACGTCACAGTACAAAACTATATTATTTTCTTATATGTTACGCAGTAGATTCAAGTATAAAAAATATTATTACACACAAGTTTAGCATATCACTAATTTATGTCTAAAGCTTTATAGGAATGATTATTAGTTTAAGATTCGTTGTAATTAACTTAAAATATGTAGTATTATTAATATATACCTTGACATTTTTATTTTTTAAGCATAAAATTGAATAAATTACAACGAATCTTAACGTATTTTATCAAATTTATGAAGCCTTTTGATATTTTATCGAGTGCATTTCAGTTAAGGTTCACGTGATATAATTTAGTCGACAGATGCTTCAAATCAAACACATTACCTGTGAAAGATTATACATGGCCAACCAAACCATTTTAAACCTTATGAAATGAATTTACTTTTTCATGGCACATTATGTCTTCGCATAAGAACTTATTTTAACTATTTAATTTTAACATTTTCTTAAATTAAGTTTCATTATTAAAATACTGAATTATTAAGTCTTATACTTTTATATAATGCTTAAATACAAGCATATGAAATAAGATACATGCATACAAAATTCAAAAATAGTAATATTAAGTAAGAAATTCTTAATACCCGTTATTCATTCATATTTCAATTGAAAATATCGTCAATCACTAAAATATTTGACTAAATTACGCATTTATTACTTACTGAGTATAAAAAGACAAGAATAATCTGTGGCAATATGTTTATAATATAGGTATAAAAATATGGCTACGAGTATAAAATTGTTATCTCGCAAAGAAGTTATTTGGAATTGTTGAAGCAATACCTTACACTTTTAAAGAGTCAATATTTTTGGTAAAAAAAGGAAGAAATGCATAAATGCATAAATTCTTATTCTATCCCTTGAATGCAATAACATTACCTATGTACAGAATTAAATCATTCAAAACATTGAAAAAAATTAATCAATGGTTTTCAATGTATTCTTTGCTATATTGCTTGCAATAAGGAAGTAATATAAAAGTAGAAAATTTGAATCACTAAAAAAAAAAGTTAAAATTCGTTTGCAGATAATACGTTTTCCGTTATAATGGCATTTTCTTGTATTTCATCATGGTTAACTGTTGAGTTATCAGTTTCAATCTCTTCAAAACTATCATTTGTTTCCATATCATAAGTTTCTTGCGTTTCACTGAGATCATCGCTTTTTTGAACACCTACTTTAGCTGTGTTGTTTTTTGAGAAACTTATTTTTCTTTTGGTCAGTAATTTTTGTAATTCAGGATTTGCTAAAAATTTTTCACAACGTTTAGTGTGTACTTTCATATTGTCATGTCGATTAAATCCTTTTTGGCAACCAGGGCAATTGTAACTAAAATAAAATTGAAGATAAACAAATTAAACACAGTTAAGCAAAATACTTATTGAATTGTAAATAAAAATACGTACACTACATTGCTGTGGACAGCCATGTGCGCGGCAAGATGCGACTGTTGGGCAAAATTTTTATCACACTTATTACATTGGTATTTCCTGATGCCTTGATGTTTAAGAAGATGCTCTTTTAGAATATGAGTACTTTTGTATACATTTGGGCATAAACTGCATTTAAATTTAGCCTCAGAATGAACCTGTTATACAATGTTTACGTAAATTTTATGAAATTTCCAATTATTAAAATTAAAAATATAACTGGAAACTTACACTTTCATGATTATGCAAAGCCTTCTTAGATTTGTAGACCTTGTTGCAAATTTTGCATATGTAATCTTTCATGTGAACAGTCTCGTAGTGACGCTCCAACGACTGTTCATGTAAAATATAAGCAGAGCAAAGATTACACTTGTTAGCTCGCTTTTTATCATGTATAACACGGTGAGCGCGCATTCGACTTTTAGCGAAGAAAGTTTTACCGCATATGTCGCACTCAATGTCCTGATAAAAAGAAAAAAATTAAAATAGAATAAATGCTATTACTTTAATAAAAAATAATCTTATTTAATTATTTGTGCTTTTTTCATTACCCTTTTTGCTTTATGAATCAAGAGATGATGTGAAAGTACTTGTTTGCTTGTGCTTGCAAAATCACAATGCTGGCACTGATGAGGTCTTTCACCAGTGTGAGTATTTAAATGTTCTTCAAGAAGTGTGGCTGAATTATAAGATTTTCGGCAAACGTGGCAATGGAAAGGCTTAATTTTTAAATGGCTTTTTCTAATATGGCACCTTATGTTACTGACTGTTAAAGTAGAAAATTTACAAAGTTTACATAAAAATGGCTTCATGTCTAAATGTCTCCAAATGTGAACCTATAAATTAAAATTTCAATTTTATAACTTATATTATTAATGAAAAAATCGTTGATTAAAATTGATATCTTACTTGGCATTTGTCAAGTCTAGGATAAGTCGCTTGACAAAGTTTACATTGATAACTGCATTTATTAAAAATTATTATATGCTCATTAACTTTTGCGTCATCAACGCGTCCCATATCGATTGTGTAATGCATTTCGATTTTATTCTTTTGTTCTTCCGATATTAAATCGGATATCTTTGCATATTTTCCTTCGCTGCGCTTGCTGGAAGTAGATAGAGTACGATCTTTTTTGAGACTTGCAACTGTTTTTGGTATATTATTTTCTTTGGCGGATAATTGCACTTCAAGTAGAAGTAGTTGTTCTACAGAGGTACCATTAGATATTTGTACTGTATTAGTATTTATAGAATCTACATTGTCTGAGGCTAATTTACTATTTTTATTATTATTTGTACTAGACTGTATTGTATTAGAATTTTTAGACCCAGACGCTTGAGGGTCATTTGATAGCCAAAGTATTTCTTGAGCTCGTACTATTTCACTGCCATCTGCCATTACTGAATTATTTAAATTTAATTCTTCATTAAAAGATTCTGTTTTTATAGGTACAATAATTGACGTATCACCTGTAGAATTGATTACAGTTCCTTCAAATATAATGTTATCATCTTCATTAATATTGCATTCAATATTATTTGGGTCTATATTTTCTTCATTTACATTTTTCGCATTGCATTCGGATTGCAAAGTCACATATTTATCAAGGGTATTGTTCGCTCGCTTTCCGCTTACTTTTTTGCTCTTACTTTCAATAACAACTTTAGGTCTTCGACCTCTCTTTCCATATATTTTATTATTTTTTGCTGAATTAGACAAATGAACTAAATTTTTTGCAGCTTCTACTATTGAATTGTCCAACAATAAAAATTTATTTGCCTGTGAATTAGCATCTAAGGTCGTTGTATCCGCAATATTTTCCATTTCAAAAGTTTGATTATTAAGCTTATCACAACAGGGTTCTTCGAAATTTTGTTTTAGATTAGTGGAAAGATTATCTGTAACTGAGGAATGAGTTTTTTCTATCGTTGGGTCGTTCGATGAATCGGCTTCTTGCAAAATTGTATTTTCTTCAGTTTCACTAGGCTTAGGAAGTTTTGTTTGCTCTGTTTGTATGGACTTTCCTCCTTTGCGTTTTCCTTGTTCACTTGGCAAAGCATTTTCTTTATCAGATTCTCCGTCACTTTCAGGTTTATCCTTTGGCACTTCTGTACTTGTCTTAGACGCTTCCTAATATAAAATACATGTGTATAAGTAAATTAATTAATGAATAACGGTGTTCAATAAAACACATTTGTATGAAAATTGTTTTTACCTTTGTGGATTCAAAGTTTTTCTGAGCGTCATGACAGTTGGAGTAAAACTCGCATAAAAATTCGACTCTTCCCATGCAACCAAGACATACATTTTGAGGAAGTCCGTCATCTGGTTTAATCTGTGTTGAAATAATTTTTATAATTAAAAAAAGAATAAAAAAAAATAAAACTGAGTAATAGCGTGCAAATGATTGTTCTGAGCTCATTAACTTGAAGAGTAAAGGTGAATATAGGTAATTGAAAAAAATAAATAATAACTTTACAAAATATTGTACCTTTATTTAGTCATCATTATAACAAATGATTTTGAAAAAATTTTTTTAAAGTATAGAAAATTTTTTTTACTACTATAGCAACATTATTAAGTTTAAAATAAACAAAATTGGAAAATTTACTTAATAATATTTTTGTGTATAAATTTTATTTAAAAAATATCCTTAGTGGTACAAAGAATTCTTAAAGGTGTAGGTATAAAATATTTTATGCCTTCAATTATAACTAATATTATTGAAAAAAAAAATTAATATCGCTGATCAACATTATATACTATATATATTTTCTCACATCTCAAAAACGAGAAAATTGTAAACATTATAAATTTGAAGATTCTTATCAAAAAACTACAAAGTGGCAGTAGCCTTCTAAATAAAGTCTTTCTATTATAGTCTTTCACAGATATCATTTCACAATTCTTTAACGTCATAACTTTTAATTTTTCAAGGCACTTTGTATATAACAGTTGTAATACATATAGTACTTACACAAATATCAAATATCGTCGAATTTTTGACAAACTTTTTGTTCTATTAGAACATGTAACATTTTTATTGTACTTATAATGTACTGTCTTAAATGTAAAATTACAAAATATTCATATTTTTGTATTTTTCTACAATTTACGCGTTAATCTTTTGAAAATCTATCTTTACAAAATTCGTAAAAATACTTTTAAAATACTAAATCTTAAATTCGAATTGAGTGACTTTTGGAAGCCCTATATGTTTTTATGTGAAATGTAATTTTTTTTAACATTTACTCAATATCACGTCGTATATATCTCTTCAAATTGTAACAAGTTGATTTTTAAAATCGTCAAGTTAAGGCAACTTTTCTTAGGTTTCTTAAATAGAAAAAATTTTGTTATCAAAGATATGTAGATAATAAATGTGAAAAAAATAATTATAATCATAATATTGTTATCTAAATAATTAATTAAAAATTCTTAATCTAAGCGTCAGAAATTGGAATCAAGTGGAACATTTTTCTGTCGCAACCATCAAGGAAGTTTAGTTTTCATTGTATCATAAAAAATCGTTTAGCTGATCTCATGCTCAATTATTTTTAATCTTTACTTTTCGTCGGAGTCAACTGTATTCTCATCATTGGAAACATTTTTTTGCTTAGCATTGCCCTTCTTTCCTGACATAAAATGTCTTCTTCTGTGCACTTTCATATTATCGCGACGATTGAACATTTTGCCGCACTCCGGGCAAGCGTGAGTCTTTTCTTCGTGGACATGTCGGTGAGCAGCCAGGTGACTGGCTTGTGCAAATGAAGCATTACACTTAAGACATATGTGTTTTCGCACTCCTTGGTGTTTCAACAAATGTTCATTCAAAAAGGCCTTTGATGCATATCTATTTTTACAAATGGTACAAACAAATGGTTTTGGATTACTGTGTTGCAGTACATGAGTCTTGAATTTGGAAGCTACTTTAAAGGTCTTGCTACAAGTTTCACAAGTATAAGTTGTTGTGTGTCGTGTTTTAATGTGCTCATTTAAAACAGCTAAGCTGGAGTAAAGATTGTAACAAAAACGACATCTAAAATTACGTTTGTCTTTCATGTGAACACTGCCAATGTGACTGAGTAATCTCGTGCGGTAGGGGAAGACTTTTCCGCAGTATTCACATGATAAATTTTGAGGAGGCATATGGGACTTAACGTGCATTTGCAACGAAACTTTGTGATGATAGCTTTGATCACAATCAGCACACTGGTAAGGTTTAATGCCTTTGTGAACATTCATGTGTTCTGCTAAATCAAACTTTGATCTAAATCTTTTTGGACATTTAGGGCATGAAATGGGTCGAGGATTGGTGTGCGAACAACGAATATGCTTCATCACATCAGATTTACAAACAAATTTTGCTTGACATAAAATACACATGTACTGCTTTATTCCAAGGTGAGTTTTAACATGGACAGTGCATTTATCTTTACGTTCATAAACTTTCCGACACAATTTACAAGCATAACTTACTTGATTATTTACGTTCATTTGCTCAACATTATCATCAACATGAATTTCTTTACCATCCATTTTGAAAAGTTCTTCTGGATTGAGTGAACTATTAGAGATATCTTCTGCATTTTGCAGTTTATCTATTAAACTCCGTTTTCCGCCTTTTACAGCGGCTGGACTGACGATATTATTAACAAGATTATTAACTTCTTCGTTAGTTTCTTCCTCTAGGAATGTAACAATTGATTCATCAACTAAACAAGATCCTTGATCAGGAAACACTTTAGCTATTACAGTTAAAGAGTCTGTTTCCTGTTTCTTACTTAATTCAACAGTAAAGCTGATGTCTTCAACATCACTGCTACGGTTTGTTGGTTCTTTGACAGCAACACCTATACCAGGAGCATTAGTTATAGCTGACAATACTTTATTTAAAGTATTTGTAGGTATTTGAATTTTATTTGATTGATCCACTTGATTGTCTTTTTCTGTATTTTGATTTACATTGGAACTTTCATTAGTAAATGTTGTACTATCTACAGTATTGTGACTTCTCAGTCTTTTCTTTCTTATAGAGGCACGTTTCGGATTCTTAACACCTATATCTGTATCTGATGATTCAGTACTCTGCCTGCTTCGAAGTTTGCGAGTTGTTGTCGTCGTTATTTCTGGTTGCTGTATATTTGCTAATAGATTTTCATCATTTTCAATTGCCAAATCTTGAGACTCTTTTTTTATGGTTGATTTTATTTGATTCTGTTGATTTCGGCGATTTCTTAATGTTTTGGATGAAATCTTTGCAGAGTTACTGTCATCCCTAATTATTTCAATTACTGGAGGGTTTAGATTTTTATCACTATCATTATTATTTATATTGATACTATCATCTATAATAGCTTCATTACTTATAATAATTTCTGCATTTTCAATAAGGCTGATTATATTAGTTTCAGTGCTTGTTGAAGTACTAGGAGTTGATTCTTCGGGTTTTTGTTCCTCCTAAAGAGATCAAATTAGACGTTTAAATGGGTACCATTTACTAAAATTTAACTATCCTAATGCTTCTAAACAATTACTGTACAGATATTTTAAAAGTAAATTAATAATTACTCTTCAACTAACAAACATACAATTTTACATTATATAATTAATTTAAAAATTTGTCTGCATTTTTAAAGCTATATATAACTTAAACAATATTAATACATTGAAATTGAATGACTATGTAAAGGCAAATTGATTACTGTACAAATTGTTTAAGAGCAGTAGAGCAGCAGATGGATAATAGTATAAACTTACAACATTTAAAGGTGGTAGATTATACTGATCGTGCAACAACTGTTGGGTGCGCAGACACTCCTCTTGAAAGTCGCAAACAAACTCAAGTTTACCCAAACATTGAACGCAGATCACCTTGGGTAGAGGATCGCTCTCATCTATCTGCGATTTAAAAAATATTTCTAAATTTCTGATTCTGCATATTTAAGATAATATTTGAGTCCAAAAAGCATTCATTTGTACAGTTTTATTTGTTAGTGGTTGACTTGGATTCTTTTTCTTTATTTTTTTAATTCAGTTTAATGTGGTTTAAAGCAGGTTGATTTTGTGTGATTTGAGTGTTAAATGATTAACAGAATATACCACGCACCTTTAACCCTACTGCTCTACAAACGCGGCTTTGACCTCATAGGTACCCATATAATACGTCGCTAATTTGATTCTTACTGCTACCTTTTCCAATTACTAATTACTTTGTTAATCTAATTAGCCATAAATTTCTAGTTGTTAAAAATACTTCATATCTAGATTAAATTGAGCTCATCATATATACATTGTTAATTAATAATTTTTTTAAAATAAAAAATTTTATGAAAATTAAAATAAACAAAAAAATTGTAACTAAAAGCCGACAAAAAAATCAACTAAAATTAAAAAGATACATCATTGTACACAAAATAAAGGAAAGTGGAAGGAGTGAGGGGCGCAGAAATAGCAGGAAAAACAAATGAAAGAAAAGAAGAGCATCAGAACAATGGTATCGCATTAGTTGTGTGTATGTGATATGTACATATATATGTGCGGGTGTAAAATAGCATCAGTATAGTGAAGAGCATGTATTTAACTGGTGGATGCTGGTGAGGCCCATATAATCCTTCGAACTTGTGTTATAGCACATCTATCTATATATAAGTAGCATTTGAAAAAAAGCAGAAAGGGAGAGCAAGATAGATATATCCAGACAAAGCGCTTAAGAAAAGGATGCACTCTATTTAAGATTCGAAGGATCACCGCGGGGGCACCAGCCTCCACCAAATTCCGGAGTCGGCGTGGTCGGGAGGAAAATCTACCGGAGGGAAGAGAGAGAGAGAGAGACAGATAGAAAGCGGAGTCGTTGCTCACAAAGTCTGAGTGCAACTCTCTCTTTCTCTCTTCCCAAGCCGGCCATTTTTCTAAACCCCCGTTTTCTCGTTTGCTTGCTTGCGCGCGCGCACACACTCTCTCGCGTGCGGGTGTTAGAGACGTGAGAGTGCGTATATATATAGATATATACAAAATAATGAAAAAGATGCTCGCGTGAGTAAAATGTGCCACGAGAGGCGCGTGCTGTGCCTCCCTTGGTTGGCTTATATATAATAATAAAGTGATTATATGCTTATGCACGTATGGTTAAAAAAAAAAATTAATATAGCTTACCAAAATGTTGATCTTTGATTGGATTTTGTAGCTGAGATAGCGCCTTGTACCCTCCTCGCCGAAGACATTGATGCAAAATTGTTCAAGCTTGCCGCAAAGCCTGCAGACCTGGGCGCCTCCATCGCATAACTCGGCGAGATCCATTTTACTTTTACGGCTGCTGCTTCGATCTTCTAGCCGCTGCCGTGTGGTTCTTCAGCTTCACCTTCTCCTCCACCTTCGCTTCCTCGCAGTTGTTGTTCTAGTCTTCGTCGTCGTCGTAGTTGTTGTTGTTTTGTTACTCGTGCCCGTTGCGGCCGTAGTTGTTTATTGTTTACCCTTCAAGGCTGCCTGAACAGGCAGTCCGACTACTTGACGGCAGTTGGTGGCGGCGGCGGAGCCGTGGGCCCTCCTCTCTCTCTCTACTCTTCCGCGCTCCCTCGCTTCGTCTCTTTCCCTCTCTCTCTTTCTTGCCTTCCTCTACTACTATTCTTCTTCTTCTTTCTTTTCTTCCTCTTCTTCTTTTTTACAGCTAAATGCGCGTCTCTCCCCCTTGTATAATGTGTCTGACTCTAAAAGCGCTAGATTTTCGCGCTTCTTCAACGACTTCTTTTCCTTCAGGCTGAATCTTGAGTATTTTTTTTTTACCAATGGGTCTTTTTACGGATGTTGAGGGCCCAAAACGTAGTTGTTGCAACGCCGACTTGTTGCCGTTCTCTACTTCAACAGGAGGGCAGTGGTAGTGTATACAAGCAAGACAGAGGACAAAGAGAGAGATCGGATAAGGCACGAGAGCGAGAGAGCGCGTTGAGAAGAACCAAAGCGGAAGTAGTAAAAAACGAACCACCTCTTGATGACGATGATGCTGGTTGCTTTATTGGAACGACGATGACTCTTTTATCCAGTGATGCCCCGCCGCCGCCGCCGCTGCACACTCGATGAATTGAGGGGATGCTGCGGCCCGTCTGCGCGTTACGTGCGCGGTGTCGGTGGTCTCTCTGCCTGCCTCTGTCTGATGAGATGTTTTCTAGGCGCTTGCGCGGGAGGAAGGGGAAAGAAGGGGAGAAGAGAGAGCAAAGAGCGGCGCGTTGTTTTCAGACACCCTCTCCCCCTTTATATAGTGTCCTCACCCACGCTTCGACCAATAGCGTTTCGTAGTATTCTTACGTTTTCCGTTGTATTCGCTGTTCTATTGGTTGAACTTTGTTATGTGTTCAATGGCGGCGAACCAAGCCACTTTCTCGTGCGCACTAAACAATAAAAACACGAGGCTCTCCTCATCTCTCTCTAACTACTTACTTATGCTTATAAAGCCAACTCGCGGCGGCGGAGCCTTTTCCCTTTATTTTTTATTTTGATCATTTGATTTTTCTAATTTTCCTAAACCGATTTTTTTCTTAATTTTTATGTATGACTGCATGAAAGAAAAAAAAAGACGCATTTTGAAATTTAAATATGCTTTCTGATCCTATAATAAATATTTTAAAAACTAGTAAAACAAGTCAACGTTGCGTCAGTGTGTATAATAATCATACATGGATTTATTAGACGATCGCCGGTCTGGATATACTCGATTTTTGATAGTAGTCACACATCAGTAGTAAGAGTATAAAACATCCAGACAATAAAGCCAAATTGATTTAGTAAAGCTGTAATCAAAAAAAGAAAACGTTAATCTAACATTTTTCACTTAAATTGTATGTGACCGTCAAAAAATGAAAAATTTGTCTTTGTCTATCGTTTTGAATGAATTTTAATTTAAGATAAATTTATTATTATTTTGAATAAAATATTTAATTATTTTTAAATTTTTTAAATTCTTATTTTCATCTTATTTTTAATAATAACGACAAAAATTTTTGAAAAAAGAAATACCAAGTACCGTCAATAACCTCATTATTACGAATTGATGACTTGTAAGCTGACTGTCATCAAGCATGCGTACTTCTTGTTGCTATAAGCGGAAACTTTTGTATTTGTTTTGAAAAAGCCAAGTTTTTTTTTAATAATCACAAACAAATCATTTCTTACTCATAATTACACAATTATATTTTTAAGAAACTTTTACATTTTCGTAGCGTAAATGTCAAAAATACGTAAAAACATCTCGAAATACCGATCAAAGCGCTCAAAATCATAAAAAAAATCAGAATAACTTAAAACAAACCAAAAACTCCGATCTATTCAATCGGTATGACTGCCCGCATCATTTCACAAGGTAAGATTAAAAATCGGATGATCAAAGTGTAATTAATAAACATTATATATAAATTATAAATATAATCATTATTAACCAAACGAAATAGTTTTTGACCAGTATCAAAAGGCGAGAATGCAGTTTGTGCAAACGGTTACCGATCTTGCCTCAAGGCCGCACAACATCGAATATCTGGAGAACGCTGGTGTATTAGATCTGCTTTGTCCGTTACTTTGGGATGTAGTGCCATCGATTCAGCAGCTAACAGCTATCGCCTTGGGCAGACTTGCTAATCACGACGTCAAAATAGCCAGTGCCATTTTGAAGCGCAACATCTTACCGCAGTTGTTAAAAAAAATTGATAAGCAAAATGTTAAAAATTTATGGTGGATAATTTTTTTTATATATGTTAAATGATATTTATTTTTAATTGATTGTTTTAGGATTTTTTCAAGAAAGCCGCTTTGTTTTTATTGAGAGCTTTAGTTAAGCATTCCCCAGAAATGGCATATACCGTTGTATCGTCGGGAGGATTAGAGGCAATGACTCTTTGCTTGGAAGATTTTAATCCTGGTGTAAAAGAAGCTGCAGCTTGGGCTATTGGATATGTTTCTAGACACAATAAGTGCTTGGCTCAAGCAGCTATTGATTCTGGTAATTGAAAAAAAAATTATCAAGTGATTTGTTTTAATGCTGCAATAATATTATAAATTAATTTACAGGTGCTGTTCCACTGTTGGTACTTTGCCTTCAAGAGGCTGAATTATGTTTAAAACAAATTAGCACATCAGCATTGTGCGATATCAGCAAACATACTGCAGAACTTGCACAAAATGTTGTGGATGCTGGTGCCATTCCACTTTTGGCTAGGATACTGTCAAATCAAGATCCAAAACTAAAGGTACACACACAAGGGATTTTTTTAAACTTGGCCTTTGTTTCATTAAATGATTAATGTACCTAGCGTCAAGTTTTATCAGCACTTGGCTGTGTGGCTAAGCATTCTGTAGAGCTGGCAGAATTTGTTGTAGAAGCTCAAATCTTTCCTGAAGCCTTTTATCACATGAAACATCCAGATGAAAACGTTGCAAAAGCTGCAGCAACATTGACCAAAGAAGTTTGTAAGCATTCCCTTGAAGTAAGTTTTCTTTAAAATTTTCTGTTGACTTAAATATTTATTCAATGCATTATCTATATTATTTATCAATTTATAGCTTGCTCAACTTGTAACTAATACCGGTGGTGTAGAATTTCTTGTGGAACTGATTAGCACAAGAAAATCTTGTACAAAATTACCTGCAATAATGGCCTTAGGGTACATTGCTGGACATTCAGATCAATTAGCTTGTACAATAATTGAAATGAAGGTAATTATTAAAATATATAAAAATAATTTAAAATTAAATAAAAATATAAAAAATAAAAATAATTTGCTAGGGAGTGATACAACTGGCACTTATTTTGGAAACAGGAAGTGAAAATCATATTTTAGCAATAACTATTTGGTCTTTAGGCCAAATAGGAAAACATTCATCTGAACATGCCCAAGCTGTTGCTGTAACAAATATATTTACATATATATTAGAAGTAAGTATTATTACATCTATGTAATTATATTTTTTAAATTAATTGTAATTATTTTAAAAAGCTGTACACCAATCCACAAAGTTCTGATGATTTAAAAATGAAGTGCAAAGTAACATTAAAGCAGATTTTACAAAAGTGTCTACATATAGAAGCCTTAGAACCACTGCTTCATGATGCTCCTCCAAGTATCCTAAAATATATTCTTGGACAATTTAGTAAGGTAAATATATTTAGTAAAATATTTAAAATATTAAATGTAATTTACAACAAGATGATATATTAATGCCATTATTTAAATAAATTGTTTGAATTTCATTTAGTAGAAACTATCAAAATAATTCAGTTTTCTTATTTACGTTATTAAATAACGTTAATAAATAAAAAAAAAAATTTAATTTTAAATATTTTTATAACACAATCAAAGATTTTCTACGCGTAAAAATGTATTATTGCAAAGTAGCTACTTTTCAGTAGAAGAAAGATTTTCAGTAGAAAAATTCCTTAATGATCAGACAACTGCGTTACGTAATTTACTACTTGTTTAAATCTTAAATTCACGTGTATTGATATAATACTTGGAAATAATTGAAAATTTTAATCAAGTCAAATAATAAATTTTAACAATTAAATTTAAAAATTGTTAAATTATCTGCTATATATAGCTAAGTAAAGTGTGCGTTTTTGCAATAGTTTAACAGGTATAAAAAAATACTTTTATTGTCTTCTGAAGTAAAAAAAAGATCTTGTTTCAACAAAAATTTTAATCTAAGATTAAAAAGGGAAAGCAAAAAACTGTATTGTTTTAAAATGTTTATTTATTAAACGTGTAATAGGTAATTTTGTTATCATTGTGTTTACATTACTTTAAAGTTATAGGTAACTATGTTCTTAAAGTATAAAGTGATTGTATAAACTATGCATCATGTATGACTATCATATTTAATACAATCTCTATATCATCGAAGTTCATTTACGCCAAGACGTCGTTTTCTTTATAATATTTCGCTTTTTTTACTTTACAATTATTTTGCAATACTATATAATAATTTCTCGGCGTACGAAAATTACGTCTTTGCAAAGCGTTGTGTTTCACACGGAATACGAAGAATTATTTAAGTTTTTTTTTTGTTAAGTACCCCGAATAAGCGTTTTTCTCGTCCTTTTAATAATTCGCTCGATTATTATGTAAAAAAATCTGACGCTTTATATCAGAGGAATTGGTCAAGCGAGTCGTAAGGCGAATTTTTTTTTTTTTATCAATGGTATTTTTCTTTGTATATATAATATAATACTACCGATATTCTATAATCGTTCAATTTCTCATGCACTCTCATTCGGCTGTCGAAATTTAGTTGATACGCTATTTTACGTGATCCCTATATTTTACAAGTACTGTACACTGATTGGCAAACATTTTTCATTAAACAGCGACATTATAGATTCGTAATTTTTTAATAACATATACAAACACTTCGTAGCTATATATCCCTGATTTTATATATGTATATAAAAATCTATAAATCAGTCGGCTTTTATAGATTTATCGAGCTCGCTTTTTTTGCCAATCGCCTGTTTATGACTTAGAACTGATTGAAAACATCGAATTTTCGTTAGACTTTTCAAATTGCCATAACAATTTTCAATTGATTGACGTTGTTTAACAAAGATTTCATGAAAAAATATTTATTACAACTTTTAGCTTACTATTTTAACAGTAATCGTACATTGAGTTTTTAACAAAAATGTGTAATTAAAAAATATAATAGATTAACAATTAATTAAACCACTTAATGTTGATCACTTTTAAAATTTATATATTTTGTTGTTTTACAGCTATCAAATTAATTTGAAAGTAAATTAACGTTCCGAAATGAAAGCACAACCATATAATTCAGTCTTTTTATAAACATTCTTTTTTTGCTTAAAATATTTTACAAGTTCTAATTTGTAATTAATGAAATTAATTGAGTAGTAAAGTAATACATTTTATGACACTCATAATGACTATTCAGTTAATTACCCATATTTCATTCATGATTAACTTTTACAATAGATAAGAAAATTAAAGCTTTAGTAATAAAATGCAAGAAATTAAGTTTTAGTTTTTAAGTACAGAGATTTTTAGTAGAAATAAAACATCTACAACAAAGACTAGCATTAAACATCATTTTTAATAAATGCATACATTTAATGTTTATTTGAAATTGCATCTATGATATTCATATTACAATGTCTATTATTGGCAGTATTCTGTACAAAAATTAATATAGGATCCATGACATTGATTTATATCAGATGAACTTTTATTATTTTAAATATTTATCACGTATTATATTTAACAAATCGTTTAAATTATTAAATATTTAATAACAATTGAGATAGCATATCCACTTAAAAATAGTTTGACAAAATTTCAAAATAATTTTTAATATAAGCAGTTATAAAATTAAATAAGATGAAATTTAAAATATATTGCAAAAAATATGACTTCTTAGTTTACCACAAATGCTGTAAAATAATTTTTGGAATGATTGAAATCGAACTGTTTTAGAAATTTTTAATTTTGTATTGATGAGCAGAGCACCAATTTTGCTTTGAAATATTGACTAATAAGGCATTACATTTGATATTGGCATTTTAAATATTTATAATTCATATGGCATCATGTGTATACTATAACATAGTTTACCTTATGATTTGTAATGAATAAAGCCAATTAAGCTTGCTCATCTTAAATTTAAATTCTATTGGAAGAATAAATAGACATTTTTAGCTCAAAAATATATTAATAATAATTATAATTCTCTTTATATAAACATGCAACTTTACAATCATAAAATAAATATATTTTTCATATTTTTGTAACTACCAGAACTTGTGTTCTACTACAGTATCTAATCTCATAGCAATAGGAACAAAAACTAGATTCAGAGCATGCATTCTGTCCAAGTATTTCTGAAAAAAAGATTAAAAATTAAATGAATAAATTTAGCAATTAATATTGTTTTTTTAAAAAAAGATCTAATTTTATATTATATGAAAAAAACTTTTATTTTTGATTGTGTAATAAAGTCAGTTTAAATTTTAATTGAGACTTTAAAGTATTTGTTAAAAAAGTATAAGCAAGTGTAATTGGCAGTTTTAGTGATTCAGTTAACTAGTTAAATTTATCACTTATTCTTAAAATTTATACTTTACAGATATTATTAAGTATCATTGTATAAAAAGGTAGGAAAGCTATAATTTTTTCTTACACAAATAGGAGAGCCAAATATCACAACTACATTAAGTTTGAAAATTTTTCAGGCAATAATACATTACAATTCTAATTACAATTTTTTTTAAGCTTAATATTAATATTCATAAGCATAATTAAAATTGACAGTTCTGCTTGTCATGGCAATTTAAAGTTTGTTCTTTGTAATAAATAATATTAATTAATTTTTTTAATAGAAGTTTAAAGCATTATGAAAAAAATTTAGAACAATTGAAAAACAGTAGCATATAAGTTTATCAAATATAAATTTAATAAAAAATTTAATGATTTTTCATTGCAATGTACTTTTTTTTTAATTATTCATCATTTTCATCATTTGCTTTAATACTAGCATAATTGTTCATATTTCTATTCACCCTCAACATTTTAAGAAAACTTCCAAGTACTAAAATAGTTTTCCTGTGTCTCTTAAATATCCCAGTGTATAAAGCTTCTCTAATATCACGTCGATCACTAACATCTGAATCTATGCTTGACACAGAAACTATTGATGGCTTTGCAGAGATAGGTTGATGATGAACATTAGTATCTCCAGTATTCAAAATTATTCGTTGCTGATTGTTAATCATTTTGCAAAAAAAAAGTATAAATATATATTTAATAAATTGTTTAAGTTAAATGCGTTAGTTACAAAAAAATTTTTGGAGCACTGAACTTTATGCAATTATAACTTTTCACTAGTATTTTACAAAGGCACACTAATGATTACACCACTAGCCACTTCTATGGTACTTTTTCAATTGTCTGATAGCAATTAAAATGAAAATTGGAGTATCTTGTATAGTTGAAATATATAATCTTGCATTCAGATGTTTGCAGTTCATAAGTTGGGAATTTCATGAAGTCATTGATATATTAGCTTGCAATTTACGATTAGATTTTTGTCAAAAGGCATTACTTCAGTTTGCATACTCCATCATCTGTCTTTTCTAAAATAAGAATATTTTGTAGAAGGAAATTTAATCTTATCTTCTGCAATCTGTTTTACACTTGTTTTCTTCTTTGGAATGATAAATTCATCACATCAATGTAAAGCTCTTCTAATTTGTAGTATGTTTCATGACACTTGTAAAAAATGCAAGAGAGCTGTTCGGGTTCCATCCAGCATCTGATTTACTGAAACCAAATGAAGAGAATCAAGTATCTAATATAGACATGCAATAAGAAAGAGAAAGGGAAGAAAGAGAGGAGAAAGAGCCAAAACATAAAATAAGTAGGTGGGAGAAATGTAAAAAAGGTTTTAGCTTAAGGATGGGTATATTTAGAAATTGTTTGTTTTAACAAAACAGTAGCAATATTCTCATTTTCACTCGGCAACAAGCCCATACGGAAATAAAGCAAAACCTCACAACAGTTTGTTTTCATGATGATATTTTGAAAGAGATTGGAAATTTTGCACTCTTATAGATATATTAGCCTAGCATAAGAAATGAAATCCATCAGCGATAAATTTAATCTATCAATATTTTTTCACTTGGATGATAAAAATTTAATATATGTATGCATGTATTATTGATGTTAAAGTTGATTTTTAGATAAACATCAATAATTAATCAAGATCTATTTTAAAATTCTTTTTTACTCTAAAACAAAATTTTTATTTTTGCTTTATAAATTTTTTATAAAGTGTCAAAAAAAAACTTAAGTGCATTATTTATTCACCAGATTCTACCAAATGATGCCAGAGCAAGACGATTGTTTGTAACAACTGGGGGTTTGAAGAAAGTTCAAGAAATTCAAGCTGAACCTGGCTCTACTCTGGCTGAATACATAACAATAATCAATTGCTGTTTCCCAGAAGAAATTGTCAGGTCTGTTTTCATTAATTTATTTATGCTATACATTTTTGCAAATAAAGTAATTCTTGTAATGCAAAATTTCAAAGAAAAAATTTTTCCATTTTTAATTATTACACTGCAAGTTCCTTACAAATATTATAGTTGATTCTAAGAAAAGCTTACCAAAAATTAAATAGCTCTAAAGCCAATGATAATATATTTTTAAAATTAAATAATAAGTAATAATAACTGCCTATGGAGTGCAAATAACTAACAACAGTCATAAAACAATAAAATGATTGATCGTTTTTATTGCCCTGGTATTTATTAGCAGTATATAAGTTACAAGTCAAAATAGTGTAAAACTCAAGAAACTAAATTACGACACGCGATAATCAAATCTTGGAGTTGGAGAACAAGCAACATTCCTACACTAAAATTCAACTGTCATTAACATAAGCTAGTGCAATGGGGAGGAAAAAAATAAGCACTAGTTGCTTTAAACACGAACACGATAATCATACGCGATAATCAGGTAAACACGCGCGTCCAAAAACATCAGGTTACTTACGAGCTTGGCCATCGAGATGCTGACGTCTTCGAGAGCTGCGACACATCAATCGTTCGTACCTATTCGCTAAAGCCCAATGCCTCGTCTCTCTTGCTCCGCAATTGTATTATTTATTTATTGTATTGTTTCGTTTTTTTTTTTTTTATTAAAGTGTCGAGCTATACTTTTACGACGGAGCGGCCATAGCGCATCTGTGTCACCACAGCTGAGTGCTGCTGAACGACGGACGACTACGACGACAGTAGAGGGTGGAATGCTTGCAGCGAGGCAAAGGGGGAGGGTACATTAGGGCCTGTTATAGGTTGCAAAGAGAGAGAGACGGATCTCTATTATTCTATCTCGCCCACTCTTTCTTTCTCTATCTCACTCGCACGCCACTCTGTCACGGTTTTCGCGCGCATTCAGCTTTGCGTTCACACTCAGCTCCTCTTCCCACTAACTCGCGGGTCGATCTGCGCGCGGATATTTCTTCCGCGAAACTTTTCCGGTTTATCCGAAATCCGTTTTTTTTTTATTTCGATAATGATTTTCTATCGAATTTCAAGCACCCGTTTTCTTTCTGTTTTATTAACTCAAGAGTAATGAGAAAATGTTATTTTTGCAGATATTACTCTCCGGGATATCCTGATAGTCTTTTGGAAGCTGTAGATCAATATCAGCCAAACTGTTCCGTGGAGATGAAAAGCGACTATTCAAATGAACTTAGTAATTCAAGTGCTTCAGCCTGCGACAATAATGACGTTATTTAGCATTTAAATAATAAAAGAAAACATTATTTAAAGTGCGCTGACGCACAGTCTTATGTTTGTTTATTTATATTTTTTAGAATAAAAATTTAAACTTCTATATATTTTTATAATAAACAATAAAAAATTTGAGAAAAAAAACGTTTCGAAGACAATTCTTTTAATAAAAATTGCTTTTACCGTTCATTTATAATCGTACTTAAAAATTTTTTTAAAAAGAAAAAAAAAGTATAAATTGATTGAGTAAAATGATGTAATTTCCATTGATTGGTCAAAAAGTCAATATGTCATATGTTTTAAATCGCGTTAACTCCCATTGTTCAATATACTATTATACTCTTTTAAAAAACACATAAAATTAAAATTATGCTTTTTAAAGAGAACCACGTATAGAGGCAAGGTCGCCTGTTCTCCAGTGATTGGCTGATCAGACGTATTTCATAACAACGTCATGGAATTCATGGAAGCTTGACTTTAATCTCACTCGCAACTGTTGAGTGAGTGTGAGAGAGAAAATAAGAGCACAATATATAGGCATCAAGTGGGCAAAAGAGAGAAAGAGAGAGGAAGTGAAAAACAGAGGATCAGAGAAAACTTATAAGCCAAACTGCCAGTCATCCGCGTTGAATCTTGTTGAACGTGAGTGTGCGGTGCGCGACTGGAGGACGCGTAATTTTTTTTCAGTTTTTTCGCTAGAAATAAGTTTTACCCAGCTCTCAAAGCCTTCTACAATGGGAGTGGTACGAATTATCAATGACGATGGACATTTCCAGGGTGAGCTGACGAGCGCAGGAACAAAACTCGTCGTCGTAGACTTCACTGCAACTTGGTAAGTGTGAACTCGCAACCATATGAGGTTAACCGCCCGATTTGACGTTGGCTGACGTAGCAAGAAGAAAAGCTCGTTTTTCAGAAATGTAGAGTAAAAAATAATTAGGGATCCCGAATTATTGTATATCATTAGCTTGGAAAAAAATCGATGAACGATATCTGACTATGTGATCCGTTTTTGTGGCAGGTGCGGTCCGTGCCAGCGAATCGCTCCGATATTTGAGCAACTCTCCACCAAATATCCTAATGCCGTCTTCCTAAAGGTTGACGTCGACAAATGTGCCGATGTCGCGTCAGCTCAAGGAGTCAGCGCGATGCCTACTTTCATCTTTTACCGCAACCGGTCGAAGCTAGACTCATTCCAGGGTGCCGACGCCGTTAACCTCGAGAACAAGATTCTGAGTCATTATGGCTCCGGCGAGGGCGAGGAAGTTGAAGGCGGCGTTGCTGGACATGTACGACGACCTGATAATGCTATTTATCATATTTTGGGAATGGTCTTTCTTGTTATGGTCATATACTTTTGGAGAGATCTGTAATAGTTGTCTATTTACACTTGACCAGTGTAACAGTGAACTTGTTTTATGTTAACTATAATATTTTAGACTCGTCAACAGTATCTTTCAATAACTTTCAATAAGTTTGATTTTGATGAATATACTATGATTACTATATTAAAATATTGTTAATTATAAGATCTATAGAAGTATAATAGTTAAAGTTGTATTCAATATGTTGATATAACTTATGAAACATGTAATCAGCATTTTTAAATTTTATATCTGGAAAATACATATAAATTTTTTATCATACTTATTCAATTTTCTTATTTTCCTTTGAAATTTTATAAAAGTTTACTTAAAAATCATCTGAGATGAAAATATAGATTTAGAAATTCTTTCTAATTAATAATTAAACGATTAGTTTAATTTTTCTGCATGACAATTAATCTACTAAATTTGTATTATTATTATTATTATTAAGCTTTGAATATTTTCATTTGCAGATGGATCTTACACCTTTTATCACAAAATCACAATGCGAATGCTTGAATGAATGTGATGAACACACACTAGCTCATTGTTTAACTTCAAATGGTGGTTACTTGGAAAGTGACTGTGATGAACAATTAATAATATCTCTAAGCTTTAATCAGGCTGTTAAAGTGCACTCTTTAAAAATCAAAGCACCAGCAGACAAGGGTCCAAAGAATTTAAAACTTTTTATTAATCAACCCAGAACCATTGATTTTGAAATGGCTGATTCAAACACAAGTGTTCAAAACATTGAGTAAGTTTTCACTTATTTTTGATGAATTAATTTTAATAATATAATACTATTCAAAATTTCAAAATTTTTTTCAGAGTGACGCCTAAAGATCTGGAAGAAGGCAATCCCATACAATTAAGATATGTAAAATTTCAAAATGTACAGAATTTGCAAATATTTGTTCAAGATAATCAGACTGATAGTCAAACAACACAAATCGATCACTTAGCTATTATTGGTTCACCCATATCAACAACTAACATGGGGGACTTCAAGAGAGTATCAGGAAAAAAAGGAGAAAGTCATTGAATGGTTACAGCTGAAATTGTTAAAATGCAATCAGTTACAACTAAAAATAAAATTCTTTGGTATCAATTTTAACTTTTGTAAGAATTAAAAACTCATTAGTTATAAGCTCTGTGATACCATAAGTAACAGCAATAAAGTATAACTTTAAAATTATACTTTATGTAAAATAATTTCTCCAAATCTAATTTACTATTTGAACAAAAATGTTAATAAATTTAAGTTTTGACTAATTCTATTGTGTTTTATTAACTCTTAAATTGCAATCGACATTTAAGTCATAAAAGCTAAGTTGTGTTTAAATTACAATTAAGACAAGTGTCAACAATAACTATTAATATTACTGTTAGTTTAGTATAAAATTTATTAATTTAATATATACATAAAACTTACATTAATTTACTTCTGTTTTGATTTACGATCAATAAGGTTTTGACTGCTTAACTCTGATTGTCTCAATTTATCCAGTAACATCATTGAATGGCATTGTAGATGAAACCTATCGGTCAACCAACGATCTTCTCTTTGTTCTAAGCTTTTTATAGTTGATTTTAAAAGTTCAATTTCAAAATCTTTTTGCTTGCTTTCTTCTTGTCTCTTCTTCTGTTCAATTTCTAATTGCTTATTAGAACTATTTTTTTCTTTTATCAGTTTTTTTATTTGCTGAAATAAAATTTTTTCATAATAAATTTTATACTAAGAAGTTAATTTAATTGGTGATTTATTTGGGCTAACAGAAAACAGAAACCTGGCTTGATACGCGTAAGACTGTATATTTTTATGCACTAGTGCGTGAATTATTAAAAGCAGATTTTTCACTATCACTTGACATAAAAATTATAATTAATTAAAAATACATCATAGCACATTTAATAATTAATGTTCGACGAAAGAAAAAATATGCGCACTTAAAAAACGCAACATAATTTTAATCAGAACATTGCTGGTTTAAATCCGCTCTGGAGTGTATATTTTCTTTTGTTGGATGTCGACTAAAAAATGTATTATGAATTTTTAATAAACTATCATTGTTGTGATGAATGAAGCTAAAAATCTGCTTTCAGTAATTTACCGACTAGCGAATAAAAATGCAGTACTATGCTTTAGAAGTTTATAGCTTTTGTTAGTCCAAAATGCCAATTAAATTCATTACTTTGTATTCACACAGCTGAGTAAAACTACAGTATACTCTGTAAATTTAATATTTTTCAAAATTTAATCATAAAACTTACATCATCTTTATTTCTGCTTTGCTCTTTCAAGTTTTTGATTTCATTTTTTAATACATCAACACCATTTCCATCTTTTAGTTCATCAACAACATAGTTTTCATTTTGGCAAATATGTTCATTGGCAGATGAGCTATTTTGCATTTGACTAGCAATGTTTAACATTAAAGAGGTTGTCAACATTGTAAGATTTTGAAGTTGTTGTATCTGTGAAGAAATAAAAACTTGTACTTCTAGCTGTTAATAACTTTTATATGTATATATATATATATATATATTTTTGAATCTTACTTGACTTGGTTGAATATTACATTTTTCAATATTTTTTTTGTTGCCAATCATTCTGATTCTATTCCTAAAAAATTTTTTTGTATAATTAATTATTTTAATTTAAGCAAGACTGCTGATTATGCCTGACTGAATTTTATAAGTGATTTGTGGATTAAAAAGCAGCCTATGCTTTTCCAACTGAACCCCACCAAGTTTCTGATTTGATATTAAAACATCATGTAAACTTTATTACTTACTTGGCTATACTTAATTTTTTTTGTAATTGTAAAATCCGTTTATTTTTGGCTTTATCATTAGTTTTATTAAACTTTTTTATGTTCAAGAATCTTTTTTTGAAATTTTGCAATTGTTGCTAAAAAATTTATCAATTTATTTTATTGATTAATTACTCTCACTACTATTACCTAAGTTTTTTTAATTAAAAATTTACCTCGAGAAAGTCGTTTTTTTTCTGCAAAATTTTTATATTGTTTTCCTTAACTTTCAAAGAAGAAGAAAGACTAAAATGAGAAATGAATTAAAAAATTAAGAAATATTGAAAAAAGTTTAATTAATTTTTAATTTTTATGTTCTTCTATAGAATAAAACTTAACCATTGTAATTTTTTTGCTTCAATGTCTGGATGATTAAATGATGAAACAGTCAATAAAATTTGATGGAATTTACTTTGTAGATCCATTAAAGTAAAAGACTGGATATTTATTAATTTCAAAATCATTCCTAATTGTCTTTTTGCTATTAATCAAATATTAAATTTTTAAATTAAATACGTTTCAACTGAATTTTATAATGGAATATAATTTACCTGAGTTTAGTCTGTTTAAGAAGTGTCTATATGAAAAATTTGTAGTGAAGTGTTCAAGTTTCACTAATTTTTTTGAAATATTGTTTTGTTTTTCAACAAATTCATCGATCCTATAAAATAAATTTTGTTAGTAAAAATATTAATGCCTTAAAAATTGATAAGCTCCTAATACTAATAAAAACAAAACTTACATTTTATTTAAAGTAAGGCAGTCATATTGAATACTGTAAGTATTATCTAGATTTATTGAAAGTAATTTTATTAAGGGGTGATTTTTTTCTTTTAAGTCCAACTTATTTAATGATTTTACTTCAATTAAATCAATTGCTAAATCCTTTTTATTTTCATCAATTTTCTCTGTTTTACATACTTTTGTTTTGTTTGAAATTATATCTATTTGGATCTTCTTTGGCACTTGTATTGAAATTTGATGTAAAATGTCCTTTTTATCATCAACAACTTTTTTTAATTCATTTTCACTTGAGACAAAATCAGCTTTAAATTCATTGATTTTGATTGGCACATCTATTGGTATTTTCTTTGTACAAATATCCTTTTTTACTTTAACAATTTTTTTAAATTTATTTTTGGTTGAAATAATATCAGTTTTAATTTCATTAGTTGTGGTTGGCACATCTACTGACATTTTATTTGCAAGATTCTTTTCTTCTTCAACAATTTTTAATAATTTATCTGCATTTGAAATAAAATCAGTTTGAATCTCATTAATTTTGGTAGGTACATTTATTGATGTTTCATTTGAAAGATCCTTTCCTTTTTCAACAATTTTTGTTAATTTATCTGTACTTGGAATAAAATCAGTTTGGACCTCATTAATTTTGTTAGGCATATTTATTAACATTTTATCTGAAAGAAGATCCTTTTCTTTTTCAACAATTTTTGTTAATTTATCTTTACTTGAAATAGAATCAGGATTGAAATCACTAATTTTGGTTAGCACATCTATTGATATTTTATTTGAAAAAACATATTTTTCTTCTTCAATAAACTTAGTTACATTGTTGTCTTTTAAATTTTGATCTACATTTTCAGAATCAAAAATGATATCCTAAAACATACCAAAAAAATTATGAAGTAAAAATATTTTAAACTGTTCTTGGCAGCATATTTAAATAATATAAAAAAGACATACTGTGTTATCTTTAATACGTGTATTATTGTAATTAAGTAAACCAATATCTTGCTGCAATTCTCCATGGCTGTCAACTACAAAAATAACATGATATGTTGATAAAACATGTTCTTACAGTCTTAATAAATAATTAATTTTTTATACCGTTCATAAACTCCAAATTATTTTCCATACTTTGAGCATTTACATCTGGTGGAACAACCTTAGAATATAAAAAGCAAATCTTAATTTTGAAATATCATTAAAAATAATCAGTGTGATAAATTATAAAAAATAATTTAGAGGATTCTTACAATAAATATTTCATTAATATTATTTTCTAAATTGTAACTATTGTTATCAGTTAAGTTTTGAGTCTCATGGAGATCTAAAGTATCTGTCTTCTTGTAATCACTTGTATCTGGTGTAACATCCTACAAAATGTAAACATTAGATCAAATGTCATAAAAAATAAATACTTAAAAAAATTTGTAGAATTCTTACCATAAATATTTCATTGGATACATCTGTTTCTAAATTAGAGCTACTTTCTGCTAGATTTTTAATCTTATTTTTATACTCTTGATAGAGTTTATCTGGAAGATTTAGGGGCTTTATTTGCCATTTTTTCCTTATTTTATTTGCAAAATTCTTACAGGGTTGTCTTTTAGGAACAAGTTTCTTGTCCTTACCCATATTATTATCTAAATCACTTTGATCATCAAAATACACTTAATCCCTGAAATCAAAATAAACTGTCTGTTTTCCTTTGTTTCCAAGCAAACGCAAGACGACAATCACTCATGATACAAATGTGTCCATCACTTAATCTTAAACGTTTTATCTAAATATACACTGGTTATAAAAAGTTAAGTTTACCATTCTTTATATTTTCACATTGATTTAAAAAAATTGCTATGAAAATGATTATTGTTTAAAATTCCAAGCTGCTCAGTGTGTATTAAAAACTGATTATTGAAACGACAAATTACTACTCTAGTCAACGTAATTCCACATGCCGGTTTTTTTTGCAATTGACACTCACTGTTCTTAACAAAACTTTTATTACTAACACTTACATTATAAATGTTTTCTAATTTTACTAAAAATTATAATAAAATAAATATTATTTCCCTCATGCAAGTTGTAATAAAAATCGATGACATCGATGTGAACAGCTCTCGATCATCTCAAAAACTGGTTGACGCACGCGCCGCGCCGTTACCGCTACACATCACCCGGCGGCAGCAGAAGAACTCTTTTCGCTGAAGCTAACTAAAATTCCGAGAAATATTTTCATTATAATAATGTAAACAAATACTACCTATATAGATAACTGCTGTAGTGTAGTACGGCACGTTACGTATCTGTATGAATGTAAACAAAATCACTCAACAGTCAAACCTCTTTAATCTTTTTTTACATGTATATTGTATCAATAGATGCTGCGAAGATTGCAGTTTATATAAACAATTGTATTCAGTCACATACTCTCCAAGTTAATTAAATGCACTATGCCAAGTTCAAAATAATGTCAACACATGACCATTATCAAGAAGACAAAAGGTGACCCTGAGAGAAAAAAAATATGCTTTGTTGATATCCTACATATTCTCAAAGTTTCTATGATGTGCAAAAAAAATTATTGAAGAAATTAAATATTGTTAGAAGATTTTAAAGTCAAATTTTGTTATTTTATAATAAATATTGTTTTAAAAGATTAAATATTTAACTCAAGGCTTTGAAGCTTCAGAATGACTTAATTTACTCGTCAGAGTATCATTTATCAGCTATGCAATTCACAGGTCGCGAGTTCGATTCCTTTGACAATATCGCAACGAGTTATTATAAAAATTCTCTCATGCCACAAAATATACATCATAAAGCTTTTAGAGAGCTTATGAAAAAACTTGAAATTTAAAGATTTAATAAATAGGGATTGCTAATAAATTAATGACATTTTATTCTAAAATAATTTATTTACTATATTTTAAAAATTCACATGAAAATTTAATCATAAAATTATAATATACTGTACAATTTTAAATAATTTCATTTAATATCAATTATCAATAACGATTGCGAACCCTCCAAGGGCCCCCACATGGACATCCTTTTGCCCACCTTTGCTCCCATGCTCTTATTGCAGCAGTCCTTGTAGAACTTTGAATTTGTGATTTACTACAACATCTTGCACATTCTTTTACAGCCATTACTTCTTTTCCTAAATACACATGCCTTACAGCATCCACGCAATGACCATTTTGCATACAACCTTCTACTGGGTTTAATTCTGGTGTAAAAGTAAGATCTGGTTCAGTTCCATACTCAAACTGAAATAAACAGATAATTATGATAACATTATAAATAATATAATTGGTGTAGCTACACCTGTAATACTGTTGGCTTGGACAATTTGTGGAATCATTATTTGATTTGGTAAAAGACAGCAATCATCTAAATAGATATAAAAATTCTTTAAAAAAGGTTTTTTATCTAACTACACAACAATCATTATTTTTATTACCTATCAATTGATCATCGACTTGCTGTGTTTCATTATTTGGTTGAACTAATTTAGAAAGAAGTTGAAATAATAATCCAAGCACATCTATATTATCTGCACTTTTAAGAAAAACAGGTAAACAAGAAGGTCGAAGTAATCCCCAAATACGAATTATTACTAATAATTCGCGAAGTATATTAAGTGCCTTGTGATCTTTTATCAGTTCATACTAAAACAATGAAATAAAAATAGTAGATTTGTTTTCATATCAAATATTTTTCTAAAAATTACTTAAATGTATATAGATACTAACTAGTTAAAAAATAAATTCTACACTCACCCCACTTGATTTCATTTGCATTCTTTGTTCAGGAAGTCGAACTAATAAATTTAAAGCTAAATTAGCAACCCATTGTATAAGTTGCTGTAGTGATTGTAAAGTAATAGGTTCTACTGTAAATTCTTTTGGCTCAATATGTAGTAAAACCTATAATAAGATTTAATGATATTTACTAATGCATTATATTAACAATCAGTGGAATACTCTAAAATAAATTATTTTTTGTACCTTATCAACATCAGTAATAATATTTTCCGTTAATACTGATGGCAATCTCTCAGCAGGTACTTTATCATGGAATGTATCAGATGGTCGAAGTAAAGATTTAAAAGCTGTTGCAACAGAGTGGAGCATAAATAATGAAGATAAATCTGCTGCTTTACTTTGTCCACCAACTAACATCCTGAATAAATTTCAATTAATTAAGTTTATGTCAATGGATTTAATCACACTTTAATTGAATAGATTTATATTTACCTATACAATGAAATTTTAATGCACAAAAACTGCATATAATGATATTGTTGGATAGGCAATAACTGCCTATTAAATGATAAATCGAAACGGTCGCATAACGATTCTATTACTGATGATCTTAGACATAAAAGTAAATCTAAGCAATCTAATCCTGTTACTAGACAATACTCTAACAATGTACATGCATAGCCTATTGACATAGATGCGCCTAAAAAATAGTAATTGAAATAGTAAGATTTATTTACATAAAAAATTATAAGACTGTATTAAAATTGGATAAAATATATTTTGCATAATTACCTTCTGGAGATAATTTATACATATATAAGCTTCCTCGAGTATCAGAAAGTAGAAACACGCATCCTAACCACGACATATCAATACACGAAATCATTGCAGATGTTTTTGAATATTTATTAAGTGGCTCATCTTGACGCCAACTTGTGCTTAAAGACGATATTGCGATTTCTTTTAAGCCATCGTGACTGAGACATCGTATGGAAGAATCTGCTAAAGCAACTAGAATGTAACCAGTTGGTGATACTATAGACAATTTTGTAGTTGTTATAGCTGTTATAGGAGAATGACATCTGTACAAAGCTTGATGTTGCCATACCTTAAAAAAAATTTTTCCAAATATAATTAATAAAACAATTATTTAATTTTAAATATAAAATTAACAACATGCCTTATTGTTTACTTACAACTGTTTTAAAAGGGTCACAAGATTTTGATTGAAACATTTTATGGATTGGTTGTGTTTTTTCAATCAGCTCCCACACTTCAATAAATCCATTACCATCATTGTTTACTGCTACAATCAATGAATCTGCAGTTTCTGAGACAGCAAACTTAAGATGTGTTATTGTTGCATTAGCTGTAAAGAGAAATAATAATAATAATAATAATAAAATTTATTTTTTCAATTAAAAAGTAAAATTTTTTATTATTAATTCATACGTGTATCTTCTTTGGGTGCACCATCTTGTAAAAAAAAACTAGGAAGAGCTTGAGAGTTTATACTACATCTTTCATCAGTTTTTCTGACAGAAACTCTAAAGCATCTAACTGGTAATGCAAAACTGCCACTGCTTACAGCAACCAAAAACTGACCATCTAAAAAATTATTAAAAGTTAATATCAATATGATTTTAACAACTTGGGTCTGTTGTAATTTAGAAATCATTACTTTTTGCATAACTAATATCAACAGCTGTAACTCTTTGGCGTATGGTTGCAAGACTTTCAGTTGCAAAGCAAACAGGATTCTGCTTGTTTTTATCTTGAGGAATCTGTTTATCTTGAGGATTCTGTTTTTCTTGAGGGATTGGTTGAGTAATCATAACAGTTCCTAATAATCCTGTATTTGTAACTACAAGAACTCCTTGAGCTGCACGTCCACCAAACTGTTTGACTGATGGTGCATAAGGTAAGTGAGTAAATTTTTCATTGTACTGTGCACTATTTTTCTTTTCATTATTCAATATGGTCTGAAATTAAAAAAATATTTTATATAAATCTATTTTTGTTAATAAGTGGGCAATATTTTTTTACATACCCTTTTTCCATTGTGAAACCAAGCTACTCCTAAAATATGTTCTCCTGAAAAACAATGATATCCAATTTGAATCCAATCATTGAGAATATGATCTTTAAATTTCCACAATTGCACAAGCCCGTTCAAGTCAGCTACAACAAGCTTTTCTCCTGATAAATCCCATTTTAAAGCAGTTACTGTGTTTTCATTAGTTAAAACTCTGAAATAAATTTTGTTGAATAAAATATCTCTCAAGTATAAATCAGCACAAAAAGAATTTAAATTTAAATTACTTATAGGTATGCCATGGCATGTTCAAATCACAAACATAAACGTGGCAGCCCCAGGTTTTGCCATTTTTGTCATCTAATTCTGTTGTTGAAGTAAATGCAATAACATTACGACTGGATAATGAGCAAAGAGAATGTTGATCATAAGGACTGAAAAATATTGACAGAGTTTAGCAATTTTGATTTATTTAAAACAACTATAAATATATGTTAATTAAATTAAAAAAATAATAAATACCTTTCTTGGCTAAATGATGATTTTGTGTAAGTTTTTCTATTTACAGTATAAAGTAAATCCATATTTACTAAAATCATATGTGCCGATTTATAACCTTACTTAAAACCGACTCATTGTAAAAATTCTCTTTAGCTTTTATTTTTACTTAGATATACACTATTTCGTCTAGACTAAAATACACTTGTAACTTGTAAACATTAAATTATAGTCAATTATTTTTCTTTACTGAAGTACAACAATATAAACAGCATAAACAAATAAGTTTCCTCATCCGGCAGGCCGCACAGCGCGTCAAATTGCAACTGAATGCAGCCATATTGTTCTACGTCATTTTTTTCGAAATCTCTAATTGGTCATTTAAACATTAAAGTTTAGTATACCGCCAATTTTAAAAAAAATATCAAAATTTCTTATAGGTAATAAAATATGTAAAGATATTTCACCATTGTAAAATGAAATCAATTTTTGTAAAATTATTAATATTTTAGTTTTTTTTTTTTAAGAAAAAGTAAAAAGGCGTTAAAAAGTAGTGAGTAACAAATTGTAAAATGTATAAAAAAAGAAATATCCAAAATAACTACTACTATAATAAAATAAATAAATAAATAAAGAGACGGTCACGCGATCGCAATTTGCCGCATATATACGACATCGATGCGGACAATTCAAGGTCCTATACTATTCTGCAAGCTGCAAGCTCTGCAACAATATTCATCGACCTTGCAATTCTCAAAAGCCCATCGCAGGTCAAACCTTTTGGCACAGCCACTGCAGCTCATATACAAGCATAGAAAAAAAATATCAAGAGGCAAAGAGATACTCCAAAGTGCGAATCTCTTGTAAAGATCACTGGCCTCTATCCTTTTTTCCGTGAAATAAAACTTACGTTCTGCGGCGCTGCTAGCCTGGCTGCGGCGTCACGTAGGCACCCCACACCTACGCAACACATATGCGATATATTATATTATAGCAGAAGACAAAAATTCTTGCCACCCCCGCCTCCACTATACCTCACACACTTTGCTCCGATCAACACACCGACCCCCTCTTCTCTTGGCCTCGTGTCATATCAGTCATCGTCGGGCGTTGAGCCGCTGCAGTGCGCGCTCCCGTAAAAGATCCGTTCTCGCTCTTGCTCTCTCTCTCTTACGCGGGGGGGCAAGCTCATTATTTTTTATTATTTCGCATAATCAAGTCAGACTTTTGGAAAAATTGACAATGATCTCGCTCCAGTCCCATAACCAGGTACGTTAATAATACGTTTTAATTAAATATTGGCTTTCTACTCGATGACATTGCGCCGTTATTCGAACGAACTTGAGAGCTAAATCGGAGGTTAGGTTTTAAATTTTATTACGAGAAAAATAGCGTATGTACGTCGAGGACGCTTTTAACCCGTTTTCTTGAGTGTTTTATATTTGTTACTGCGTCTCAGTGAATAGGTTTCATCGTTTAAGATGGTTACTCGAGCTTTGCAACTAGGTGCAATATAGATTTCCTTATATATGTGTGTATATAGGTATACATGCACTGTTTAATAAAAAATTGGATTTCGCAATTTTCCGAAACTTTGCCAAGTTTTCGTGTTTACTATGCTTTATTAGCTTGCAAACAATTTGTTGATCTAAATTTCAATTGAGAAAATTAAGTATTTTATGTGTACGTTACAATTTTTAGGTGTTGTATCACCTGACTCAATTTACATCCGTCATTACACCAAGGTCCTCAGTCCAAGTGAAAAAGCAAGATGACTCCAGACATAAAAAGACTGAAGAAATTATTTGTAAAGACAGTTTTTTAAAGGTAAGGATATTTTTATTTTACTTATAGTCTGATGTAATAATATGACTTACTTTTAATAATATGATTTTAGGCTGTAAAAAGTTGCAATGAACTAGGTATGGATAAATTAAATATTCAAAATTTAACAAGTTCCTTAAGGTTTAGTAGGAACAGTGTCTGGGCAGTAATAGAAAATCTGTCAAAGAAAGATAAATTAAGAGTTTTCAAAAGAAACGATAAATGGAAAGTCTCTTATATTTCTGGAGCAAGTTTCAATGAAAATAAAAGGGATTTTTCTTCTTTACCGTTGTCAAATACTTCTGCATTACCAGTGATACACTTGTATAGTAAATCACAAAAAAGATACTTTCACAAATTTTCTTCAGTGACTTTACATCCAAACCATACACAAATAAGATTTTTCAAAACTGTAAGGAGTCTTAAGGCAGAATGTGATAGAAATCCTACCTTCAGTAATAGATTAAAAAAATGGATTGGAGTAAACATTCAATCAGTAAGATTAAAATAAAATAAAATAAATTTTTTTTTTATTAATTATTATTTTAATAAAAATTTTCTATTATAAAATAGGATAACAAATTGGGAAAATTATCTTCGGAAGAACTACACACTATTCTAACAAAAGACCTAGATAAATTAAAGAAAACTCCAGATGAAAAATATATTAAAGTTGATGAACTGCAACGTATTAAAACAGCTTTTGCTGAAGGTTATCAAGCAGGATATGATCAAAAACCTCAAGGAAAAACATTTAAAGCATTGAAATTTACTTACCATGTGATTTCTACACTTGTTCTACTGTCACTTCTTATTGTTATTATGGGTATGTTTAAATAATTGATTTTGTATTTTTCGTTCATTAAATGATAAAAAATGGTTAATTTTTAGGAACAACTGGAGGTAGTATGTTCAAGATTCAATTAGGTAACAGAATACAAGTTGACCCAGAAGATATAAGTGTAACATTCAATGATGTCAAAGGAGTATGTCTAAAAATTTTCTATATGATTTTTTTGTGTGATTTTTTTTACAAATGTTTATAATCACTTTCAATAGGTTGAAGAGGCAAAAACAGAATTAATGGATATTGTAGAGTTTTTAAAGAATCCAGAAAAATTTTCAGCTCTTGGTGGAAAACTGCCAAAAGGTGTTTTGCTGGTAGGCCCACCAGGTACAGGAAAAACGTTATTAGCTCGAGCTGTTGCTGGTGAAGCTGGTGTACCATTCTTTCATGTAGCTGGACCAGAATTTGATGAAGTATTAGTTGGTCAAGGAGCAAGAAGAGTTCGAGATTTGTTCAGTAAGTATTTATTTTTAAAAATCTTTTTGTTGAGTGTTCACATATAGCTATGATATTTAAAAATAATTAATTCCATTTTCAGAGGCAGCCAAAGAACGTGCACCTTGTGTTATTTTTATTGATGAAATCGATTCGGTTGGTGCAAAACGTTCGAACTCTGCTCTTCATCCTTACGCGAATCAAACTATTAATCAACTTCTTACTGAGATGGATGGGTAAGATATGAATATAAATATTTAAAAAATAAGATTTTAAATGAATATTTTAAATAATTTGTACTGCACAGATTCCATCAAAATGAAGGAGTAATTGTATTAGGAGCAACAAATAGACATCAGGATCTTGACAAAGCTTTATTAAGACCTGGTCGTTTTGATTCAGAAATTGTTGTGCGCGCGCCTGACTTTTTAGGGCGTAGAGAAATTATTGACTTATACTTAGGAAGAGTCTTAACTCGTGATATTGATACGGAATTATTAGCAAAACGTACTATTGGATTTACAGGAGCCGATATAGAAAATATGGTAAGAAATCTATTGACTATAAAAGTATAGAGAAGCTTTTTTAAGATATTTTTATTCATTGTTAAATTTTTAATAGATCAATCAAGCTGCTTTGAGAGCTGCTATTGAAGGCGCTGAATATGTAACAATGGATCACTTGGAACGTGCAAGAGATAAAGTTATTATGGGACCTGAGGGTAAAAAAGAAGTAGATGAGGAAGCAAATCGTATCACAGCATATCATGAAGCAGGACATGCATTGGTTGCATATTTCACAAAAGATGCAACTCCTTTGCATAAAGTTACTATCATACCAAGAGGACAATCTATGGGCCATGTATGTATTTTTCAGACATTGTAATTTCATGAAATATATCTTAACATATTTTTTTTTACAGACGTCGTTTATTCCACATAAAGATACGAATTATACTACTAAAGCTCAAATGCTTGCCAGTATGGATTCATCAATGGGTGGACGTGCGGGTGAGGAACTCATTTTTGGTTTAGACAAAGTAACTTCTGGAGCTTCAAGTGATTTTATGGTATGTATAAAATTTTTGATATATTTAAATAATATAATTTATGAAAATTAATAGTCATTTTTATTTTTAAGAATGCCACACAAATTGCTGAAGCTATGGTTAAGAAATATGGAATGTCAGAAAAAGTCGGCTTTAGAGTTCACAGAGATAGGGTGGAATTTGGAGATGATGATGGTTCATACAGCTCTAGTACAAAAGAGCTGATTGACAATGAAGTAAAGCGGCTTTTACAAGTATGTATCACGTTCAAAAACCAAAAAATTCTAATATTGATACCTATGATGTTATTTTAATCTATTTGTGTTGCAGGAATCTTATGACAGAGCCAAAATGATTTTGAAAAATCACAGCAAAGAGCATAAACTAATAGCCGAAGCTCTGTTAAAATATGAAACGTTAACTGCAGATGATGTCAAAACAATCGTTAGTGGAAAGAAATTGCGAAACGACACTGCAAACGATACGACGAACCGAACGATAGTTGATGTGCCGAGTAATGTTATGTAATGTATATTGTTTTGGAAACCATGTTTTTTCGAGAATAATATCTTATTTGAATATTTTTTATACAATTCTAGACTGTTTGATCCTTAGAAAAATTACAGTAATAATTTACGAAAATAATAGAAGTTAAGCACATTCCATAAACATGACTTTAAAATTTTTTTAAATGTTTCTTAAAAGCATTAATTTGAATTCCCTTTAATATTTTTAACAGTCTAGACTTACAGGCAATATAAAATCTCGAAAAAATTTTCTAACTTTTTCATAGGCTAAATATAAAAATGTTTCGCGTCTTAGCCCGCTATTTACGATTACGAATCAGCACTCTTGAATGGATCAAACATTTATCAGATCTATTTAAACCAAAAATTTTAAAAAAATTGTAAATTTCTTTCCTAAGAGTTTATGTATAAAATAATTACGTAATTTTAAAATGTTTGAGAAAGTTAACAAACTTTTTGAATAAATCATTTTATCCGTTAAACTTCAGTTTGTCATCCTACTTTTTAAACATTATCATTTGTTTTTTGTAGTTTGCTTTTCAAATACTACAAATTGTATTCTTAGAAAATTTTTAACAAGAATTTCTGCAATAAAAAGTTATATTGATGTGTTAAATAAGTACAAATTTATAAAATATTAATTGTACAGAAATAAAAAGGCTAACAAACACTTTCTTTTTTTTATAATAATACCTATTTAAATTATTTTTTTTATATGTGAAAAGATGAAATATATTAACTTTAGGCCATACAATATCAACATTTTATTCATCATATGTAGTAATTATAAATTATACAAAATTATATATATATAGTTTTATGTATATATATATTTATATTTTTCATAGTTTGTATATTTCCTATCTACGTTTGTTTCTACGACTGAAAGTTAACCAATTATTATTTTATCGCTACACAAGTGTACAGTTCTATAAACATTCGTGCAAACTACCTATTGTCGGTGCTTTTTAAATTTATTTTTAAGAATAATTTGAATTTTATATTTGAATATTGTTGACTGAATGGTCCATGAGATAAACCAGGCTTTACTTTGCTTATCATCAACTCGTCAGAATCATGAAGAGTTTTTTTTTTTTAATTTTCAGCCATGGTCTTATACAGATTGTACGTACGATTTATCCAGAAAAAGAAATTTAATTACAAATACACAATCAATCATCTGTTGTTTCAATACAATTGTTCACAATATTGAGGAATATATGCGCACCACTAACTTATATTACTTTTTTTATATTTCTTCAACTGACTTGTCACCACGCACACATACATTCATTTTTTTTTTTTTTAAATAAAAAAGAAAATATAAGTTCAATCAAAGGAGACTCGTGATATAATATGTACACTCACATACGTATCTATAAGCACTCATGCAAATATCACAGTTTACTAAAATCATCAATACAAATAAAATAAAATATAAGCTTTCCATTTATTGTTCGCTTGCTGACTTTGACGTATCGCACGTTTTGCTTTCTTATCGCAGAAAAGTCGAATCTAAGTAAACGGAATTCTAATTGGCTCTAACAAATTTAATTGGTCAAATCAAATGATATTCCAAGTCTCATATATATAGTTTGGATCAGGTGTTTTAGCTTAAGATTAAAAGGTTCATTACAGTCTTCAAAAATTTCAAACATACGAGTTAGCTACTTTGTTATTAACTTGACTGAACCAATCAATTTGATAGAACAAACTATCGAGTAGTTTGCAGCAAAATTCTAATAATCATCCATCAGTAGAAGACAAAATTTTATGTTTAAAAATAGGAGGGGATGCTTCGTTAAGACAAGTCGAGTTACAGATTTTGTAATTTATATAATTGTTTCTTGCTGCGAGCGCATAAAACGCTTATGATATCAAGCTTCGGAGTAGACTGTTTATTTAGTTTTTTTTTTTTTCCTAAATGTTATTACAAAAATACAAATGAAAAAGTCTTTGAGAACTCGTTTTGGCCCTCCATCGACGGCTTTCATTTGGGATCACAATTTAATGGTGCAGAAAACAACAATCGATGACACGCGCCGGAAGACGAACATTTTATTTACTTTTATTTTTTGTAATTATTATTTTTCATCATGACACGCGTGTCCAAGACTGTCTCTTAGCTCGACCACTTGGCTGGTTTATTATTTTTATTTTTAATCATCCGTACTTATTCTTTTTTCGACTTATACATTTTGCAAATCGTTCAAGTTTCGTGCTAAATGTGTATTTAAAGAAATCGCACAAATTTTTGTTGACTTTATATTTAAACTTTCATCTACTGTGGCTTATGGTATTTTATTCTGCTGAAAAAGGGTCAATTAGAATAGTCATGGAGTAGATAATATATATGCGTTTATATCAATTATGTATGTACGGCACATTAAACTGTACAAGCATATAAATTATAATGTAAAACGTCGCAGTCATAAACGTGCTGCTTCTCCTTTATTATTATTCCATTTTTTAATTTTTTTTTTTTTAATTATTTTTATTTCAATCAAAACAACGCGTGAAAACTTAATTGGTAATTTTACAACTAAAATACTTAAAAATCAAAATTCTTTTTTCAAGTGAGACGATAATTAATTTAGAAATTTTTTAAGGCAATAGTCTGGTGTTCACTCTTTTTTATAGAACAATTTTTTAACTACAATCTGCCGAAAGTGTCTCGTTTAAATATTTTTTTTTTCTAATATACATTTTTATAAAAAATACATTGCCAAAGTCGTTATTATTATTAATATTATTATTAATTTTTTTTTTGTACATTTTCGCTAATAACATTTTCTTTTTGCATAAAAGATTTTCATGAAAAATTTTGCAAACACATTTTTATTGCGAACGGTAACTTAAAAAATTTTTTTTATTCAACGAGACTGGACGAAATTTTATTAATATAAAATTATATTATAAAATAAATACAGAAATTAAAAAAAAAACAAATCGCGTTGAAAAATAGACAGGCTTAAGCAGCGTCGAGATTGTCTGAGATTTATTCGGCGATGCTAGACTAAGCAGAACTAACAGGTACGCCCATCGTATAAAATAAATAAAAAAAAAATTAAAAAAAAACATTTAAAAGGACCAAAAGCTTACAATTGGAACATTTTTTCACATTTGGCCCTAATAAACAAAACAGCCCTCTTAAAAAAGTTGAGCTTTTCTTTCGTCATGAAATAACTCGCCTTTATCATTATCATTATCATCATTATCATATACACACGGCCTAACAACACAGCCGAGTCGAAACAAATAGAAATTAACGAATTTAACGAGACTCGAGAGCGTACGGTTATAATCACTTGGCGACGACGACGACAGTGAACCGACAGTTGTCGCGTTCGCCATACATATAAATTCGTTTCGGTAATAAAGCGACCCGCCATATTATACACACGCACACACATACTCGACACATATTATGTTCACGACGCTTATTATATCAACTGACCATAAATTTCTAGCAACACTAGAACATATCTTTTTAATCTCCCTCCTGTCTTTCTTTCTCTTTCATTCTTTCTTTTTTTTTCTTATATCTACAAAAATTTTGAGTTATATATCTATAGATCTGACCTTTATCTCTTCAACGTAACAAATTTTCTTATTTTTTTATATTTTCCAATGTTCTTATTTACGATTCTTTTTTTTTCTAATTATTGTGCGTGACTTCTGTTGAAGTGTTCAGCAATTTAACAAGCAAAATAGAATGATTTTGTAAAACAAGCATGATATTAGCGCTAAAGTGATATTAGCGCTTGTATATAACAATTGAGTCGCCCAGTACTTATAGTTTTCATTCACGTTTCATCATTAAAGAGATAATCGAGTCATAGATATACTATAATTTTTTTTTTCCAATTAAGTATTTTCACGCATATTATATTAAAATTATTTAATTTCGAATCGTTTATGATTTTTTTAGCAAATCTAAAAAGTATTGCACTTCACTTTTTTTTCAATAAATTTAAATTTACATGCCAGATAAATGTTTTTACAATTAAATATATATTTTTTTTTTAATAAACATACATTGTATAACATATATATGATAAAAATCATGATTTTAAAACAATTGGAAAAACTATTTAATTACATATTAACGATATTTCATCAAAAAGCAACCAAAGGCACTACTCAACTGGACTTTTCTGTACAACTATAACAATCTACATTTATTTGTGAAATCAAACATAATCTGGACGACCCTGTTTTTAATGCCCGTCGTTCGTATAACAACGAGACATTAATCCGTACAATTAAGCCTACGATAACTTTTGAATCATTGAAAATTCTCTAATATGATAGATCAACGCTAGATGTGCACTTAAGCCGATGTGAGAAGTTTTCTTTGTAAACATTGCACAGCTTCCGTTTTTATTTATTTTTTTTTTTTACAATGTGTTATATGATATCGACGATCAGCGAATGATTAATGAGCTCTTTTGGTACGCCACTACTGTTAATTACTTCTAGGCTAAGTATTTTTTATTTTAATCTACGACGCTCAACACTACTATTATACTTATCGCGATAATCACACTTAAAATTCTAGGCACGACTCGGCTCTCGTTTTTTTTTTTATTTTTACTTTTTTTTTTTAATTTATTTCAATTCAAATTGAGACGAAATCGTTATAACTGCTATGTTTATCACTTTATCAAAAGATGCACTTTTATCAGATTTGGAAATGTCAATGTGTCAAGGAATTAATATGAGATTTTTAATTGTTATAATAGATTAATTAAGTGAATAAAATTTTTTAAAAAAATTTTAAAACATAATTTGAAAAATTATTATTTTTTTTCAAATTTAAATACTGACTTCATTCGAAATGGATTTTAATTTAAGTGCTTTAATAATTTGTCAAAAATGTAAAATTATTATAGTTATGCTTTTAAATTATGTATTTTGGTAGCAAGAGTTTCATTTTCACACAAGTAATACTAATAATATATGAGCGTTCTATACTGAAATTATCGATCACAACAAAAAAAGCAGTCTTCCCGTACGCGAAATAATCATTAACCGAAGACTAAAGAAGAAAAGTTTTAAGACAACGGTCGTGTCATATATTTGTTTTCAATGTTTTGCTCAGTGCATCTTGGCATCAAGTGTTACGGTAAAAAGAAGAAATTAAAAAAACGTAAGCGAGCTTTGTATACATAGCCGTGCTAAATTGTAAACTACTTTATAAATGGCAACCCCAAAGCTTACAATTTTTCGACAACGAACAATAAATTGTTCGAATCGAGAAAAAGCATATCAGTGGGGTGTTCAACTATATTTCGGGTGTTCTACGCTCGACAAGCACTAAGGTACCTGTTTTTTTTTTTCTTAATTCTGGTTAATACGTGATTACATAGAGAAACTAAGTAATTTTTTCTACGTGGCGTTATAAGCGTTTACAGCGGTATACGTTTTGCTATGTTTCCCCCCGTTTATCATCCCCTTCTCTCTATTTCTTACTTTCGTCCTATTTCTTTTTTATCTCTAGCGATGTTCAAACTATTCGTCGGCTATGAGCGGTTAAGCCTTGACATGACTTTTTTTTAGACTCTTTTCAAAACATCAAATCGTTATTCTACCTTCTCTGCAATCTTCTGTTGTAATGATTCGTGAACATATACACAAACGTCCTTTGCGCATTTATTTTATTTCTTCTTTTTATCGAACGTGAGTATAATTCGACTAAAAACAAAGTCTTGAAAAGTAGGTGCCACAGTTCGAGCTAGTTTTTACGTCCCCTTAGTCAGTTCTTTCTGTCTTATTTTTTTTACAATGGTATTTTCGGTGATGACTCCGAATGACTGCATTAGTTACGTATCTACTCTCCTACGTAAGTATCATCATCTTTTATAAAGTAACAAATGTTCGAAGTATTTAGATATGATTTTAAAAAATTTGATCTCTGTAATGAAGTTATTTTTACAAATGATTTTTTAATTTATGCTGAATGCTATATGGAGAAAATTATACTGTAGAAACGATATATTTATGTGTTAATCAAAAGAGATAAAATCAGAATTAAGTCTGGTCATATTTTGTGCATACATATGCACAAAACTCCAAAGTTTACTAGTTTATTGGTGCAATTGATTTAATCTCTTTTAGTCCAAAAAAAAAGAATGCTCAATAATCTTTGACTTTATATACTTAAAATTTTTAATTTTTCAGCTACGTTTTATTAGTAAAAACTAATCGCTAAAAATCATTATTTAGAAATAAAATCTGTTGCACTTAATTACAATAGAAGTGACAAAGTGTTAAATTTTAATAATTTCTTTAGCAGTTTAAAGGCAACAATCAGGCAAATGTAACTAAAGAATTTAAATTTATATTTATTTTTAAAAATATTTCATATGTCTTGAATCAAAATTACTGTTGTCATAAAGTTTTTTATAGAAACAATTCTTTATTGAATATAACATTATTTTTACATCCTGTAAAATTTTCACTAATAAAACAGAGCATGTAAATAAGATGCTTTATTTATATCACATTGAAAAATGAGGTAATTAAACAAATAAAAAATAAAAAGTTTAGAGTGCGAACACTGTATTATTAAAAAATCTTTACAACAGATTTTATGTAAAACATCTGGTCCTTTTACTTTTTACAGTTTAATAGAATTCATCAAAGAATTAGCAATACTCTTGGTATATTTAAAAGAGATGTATATTAAAACGACGCACATAAAATCTATCGACTTCTACATCTCCAGGATAACAACAAAATGCGACTTCTCTTTTAATTTTTAAAAAAAGAGATCGATTCGTTCAAGCGATAAATAATTTTTTTTTTCTTTTTACCATTCATATATATCAAAATGAATATTTTTCTTTTTTCATTTTTCTTGCGAAAGCAATCTGTACACAATTTACCTTAACGTTCATTAAGAAAAGGTGCCACATCGTTAAAAACTTGTTTCTCTTACATCGCAAATTCAGAACAAGCATTCTCCAATAACGAAGTCTTATGAAATAAATAATCAACTCGATTGATCAAATTCTAATCTTCGCGTTCTCAAAGTCGAATATTAAAAACTCACTAGCGCATTCCAAGGAATGACCTCACACGTAAATGTCCACGGACACTCAAATCAGACTTCAATGATTGGGCTCAACTACCTCATTGAATAAGGGTGAAAGTGTGCCGACGTCCTGAAGTCCATCAAAATTGCCGAGAGAGCTCAAATCGTCGGTCTCGTTGTTCGGTGATTGTTCCAAAAAGTCAGCGACGCTGCACTCGACGCTGGTCGAGCAACCGTTGACACCAACCGCAGAGATACTTTGGAGACCGAGCGAGTGCGTATTTAAGTTCGAGTTATACAGCATCGGCTCATTGTTTTCTGCGTAGGCATCCTGATGCTGCGTACCCTGGTGCAAGTTGTGGAGTGGCGTTGTTGGATAAGAGCGCGAGCCATTGCTGTCGTCCGGATATTGCAGCACCAGCGATGACGAGGAGGAGTTTGGCAGAGGCTGAGGAGTATTGGGGTAAGAGCGCGAATGAATGAATTTAGAGGCGGTAGTAGTGAGGCCGGTGCCGCTGCTACTACTGCTACTCAGGCCATTGTCATTCGTCCAGCTGTCAAGAAGAGCTGAGTTATCTCCAAGCAGTAAATTATCGCTCAGATTTGCACTTGCTGATTGTTCCATCAACAATGAGTTCGAGCCAATCGTTGGATCTTTTTCGATTAACGCTTCGTCTGACAGTATAGTCTCCGGCTCGGCCTCGTTCAACAATTTGTCAAATAAATTATTTAGGTTCTCGGGATTCATTTCCTTATCGTCCATAAGTAAATTCTGGTCGGCCGTGGATACGAGTGGGTCGTCGAGCAGGTAACTCGAGCTATCACAGGGGCCACTAATCGAGCTAAAATCATTGAATTCACTTGGCACCGGCGTTGGGTTTACTGAGCTGCTGGTCGACGGGTTAAAGCTGTGGCACTGGAAGTTCGGCATCATATGCTGAGTACTCGAGACTGGAGAGAGTAACACAGGGTTGACCATACGATGAAGTGGTACCGACTGCGAGCGGTGATCTTTCGTAAACAGCTGCTGACGCTTGCTGTGTAAAAGTAGCTCCGAGACTTCCTGATCAGGCTGAGGCTTCTGGTTATAAACATTTTTGATCTCCTGAAGATTTTCTTGGCTCGGATAGTTGATAATCAGCTGATCTTCCTGGGGTCCAAAGTCCGAAAGCAGAGGCGTGCATGGCAGAGTCTGGGGCTTTTGGATTGTCATTAGCTCAGAAACAGGCGAGTGCGCTGTTAGTTGAGAAACCTGGGAAGCCTTGTTACTCATTTGTGATCCAAGCGGTGACTGTAAAACTCGAGAGCCGTTAAGCTCAGGTCCACTAATGGGCACAATAAAAGTGTCGGAGCGCAGACTGCTGCAGGGGACGTTGCAGGATATCGAGCGCGACAGCTGTTTTTGAGGATTGCGCGAGCGACAACTGGCCTGGAGATTGCTGCGTGATCGCGGCACTGGTGTATTTCGAGGTGAGACAAAGGGACTTGCATTGGCTGAGCTGGATTTTGAAGCTCGGCCATTAATTGGAGAGTGCGGACCAGGAGAAATTGGTGTGAAGTTAAAGATTCGCCGGCGAGTATTTGGACTCTGGGGCACGGTATTACCTGTGCTACAGCTGCTACCAGCCGTGCTCGTACCGTGGCCGCTGTCCTGGCTGTACTCAACTGCACTCGTCTCAAAGCTAACGCGACGCCTTGTGTTTAGTGCGACACCTTGCGCATTCAGCAGAGTTGGTAAGATGAGATTGTGCTTTTGTTGGAGGTGTTGCTGCTTCTCAAGAGGAGCACTTTGCTGTCGGGGCTTAACATTACCATTAAGATTTAATCCTGAATCTTGCAGAGTTTTCTGCAAAATTTCCTTTAGCTGAGAGACCTCAGACGCCTCGGCCTCAGACGTAACACCATTTAACTCCAAATCCGAGCTCGACGAATTGCTCGGTTGAAAGTACTGCAATAGTTCCTCTTCCTGCTCTTGAGAGTTATTGCCGCCATTCAGGTAATCGTTGAGGGTATCGCTGTCAATACTGCCAAGTTTATTCTTGAACGCATGGCTCGAGTCGCTGTCCGACAGAAGCGACAGATGATTCTTTCTCAGCGTATGGCTACCTTTGTTCACAGAATTCGTTGAAGATCTTTTAGTCGTGTGGCCGTTAGATTTGGAATAATCGTTAGAACACAGAAATGATTCTTTATCACAGCTTTTCGGGGGCTGATTGACGAGAGCCATGGGGATAGCCTCGTCGCTAGTCTTGTTACTCTTTGCGGCTTTCGGTTTACTATCTAGTATCACTGGCATTTTTGAAGACTGCTGCTGATGTTGCTGATGAACTGGAGTCGAAGAGAGCATGGTACCCGGAAGCTCGGAATACGAAACTACTCGGTCCAGATCGTTCAGCGCATCCACAAGCTTCAGCTGCTTTTCGGGACTCGACTCGGTGGTGGTGGTGGCCGTTGTCATAGCTGCCGCTGCAGCGCTGCTTCCCGCGCGCTTTCGTGTATTTTTCAGTTTGATCTCACGCGGGGATTGCGCACTATTGCTCCTCACTAGCCTAGGCGGAGCGCTACTAATATGCTCATCTGTTTGAATCGATTGTACCACTAGATTATCACAGTTGGACTGCAGGGACGTGCTGCAGGATTGGTTGTTGTTTTTAAGAACTTTCCTCTGCCGACCGACGGACGGCGAGACGACCGACGAGGCGGAAGCGCTTACTTTACTCAACGCGTTTGTACCTTGCACCAGGTGATTTACGTTTGCTTTACCACGTTTGCTTTTCTTACCTCCTCCCCCAATGCCCTCATTATTCTGATCAACGGCCTTTTCTTTGTTATCATTCTAAAAATAAATAAAAATGTAAGTAAACAAATGCGATAATAAACTGCACATCTTCAATAGGAATAAGTAAGTTACCTGTTCCACGCTATTAATATGCTGCTCACGGGTATGTTCTCGTTGTTGAAGTTTACGCTGCAATTGCAGTTGAGCTTCTCGAAGTTTGACGATTTTCCCTGACGCTGGAGCAACTGGCAACCCTGGACTTATAGCTAAGATATTTGTTTTGCAGGATTAATATAATTATCTTGTAACTAAAAAAAAGAAGCATTTAAATTTGTAAGACAAACCTTTGTTTGTAGCAGGTTGATGTTCTTCAGACGCACTCAGAATACACACAGCCGACAGAGATCGATTATCAACGCAAAGATTATTGACGAGATATTTTCCCAAAGAGCAGAGTGTAGAAAATTTCACATCTAACAATGATTCAGCCCATTCGCGAATTAATGTTGAAGCAGCTCCTAACATCTCTTCTGAAACATTATGCTCAAATTCCTCACCCTAGAATTTAAAAAAGTCATTAAGAATAATGTACAATGTAATTCACTTTTATTTTTTTTCAACAGTCAAAATACTTACAGCATCTATATCTGTTGTAGAAGGTAACTTTGGAGGATCCAATTCTATTCTTTTACGCATCCCAGAATAACAATAGCGCGAATTGCCACGTGTGCCCAGTCTACGAGGTTTAACACGAGGATACACTTGCTTCATCACTTTCCCAAAATCAGCTGTGGAAAGAGGCTTCATGGAATTTTTAGCACAGAATATACTGAAAAAGAAAACAAATTATTATATAAAACGTATTATGACCCTAGTTAGTTTAGACATCTTTGTCCATTTAAATATAATAAATAATATTATGCTATTAATTTATGAAAATAAAAAATTTTTGTTAAAATTGAACATATTTGCAAGTGTTTGAAAAATTTACTTGTATTCATCGTAGACTTCTTGCTTTGGTAAAGAGACATCTGGATCTTCTTCAAGATGTGTTTTAATCCATTGAATTGTTTGGTGAATTTCACAACGATTTCCTAAAGGATTCAATGGTTGCCTCAAGGGATCCACTGCACCATTTGGATTTGTAAGAGATACTGAAAGCTTCAGGAACAGCGATAACTTTTCTTGTACATTCATCTGCTCAATCTGAGAAAAAACTTCTTGCACACGATACTTTGACTCTTCGCTATTAAATTAAAATTATAATAAGTTAGTAAATAATAAAAGATGAAAAAATAATAAAAAAATGAAAGGTCATAAATAAAAGTATGAAACAAGTACCTAAGGCTGTTCTCAATCACAAGACGAATAGCTTCATGCTTGCCAGCAGAGGTGAGGTGACCAAGATTGTTAAATTTATTGCCCTTGAAAACGTCTTGCAGAATATCCCGCGTGTTGAAATGGCCATTGGAAAGGGACGAGGATGATGGTGGCAGAGCCGAACTCGACCTCTGCTGCAGCCTGACCGCAGTCTGTGAGTGAAGATCACAGTTAACCGGAGATGGCTGTTCGAGCCGCTCCTTCTTAACTTTGGCAGGCGCGGTTTCGAGGCCGGCATCCTCGCGGCCCTGACTCTCAGCACTCATGGTGACGCCGGTACCGTCCTTGTGGCAGGTCAACACCGGTATTGCTTGCTCGTTAACCGACTCTTCCTTCTTCTCCTTCTCTTTCACGTCTTTTCAGGCTCTGCAGCTGGGGCCGGCTGTTCTCGCTCGGCCACTTGCTCCTTTTTCTTTCTCTCCTCTCCTCACTACCGTCACACTGTAGCCACTCACTCAGCGCCCAGAGTTGGGGACCAGCATTCGGCTGCTTCCATGTCGGCCGCGAGTCAGCTGGTGGCTCGCGGCTCACCGCTTCCCCGAGGCGCACTCTTCTCTTTCTTTCTCAACCGTTATCGAGTCTAAAGTCTAGCTACTGCTCCTCAGCCACTGATTCCACCACTGATGCTGCCGTCAGCACCTCCACTGTGCCGCCAGCACCACCACCACCACCACCGCCTGGACGCACTGCTGCTCTGTCGCTCGGCATCGGCTGATCCTAAGCAGCGACAACAGCAAGCCGGCCTACACTTCAACCACCACCACCACTGCTTCCTCCTTTTCTTTTTCTGCTGTTACTGCGGCTGCTAGTTGCAGGCTGCTCCACCGGGATACCCCGAGCATTGAGAAGCCCTGCATCCGCGCTTGCGAGAGACGACGAGTCTCTCTCTCTCCCTTCGATCAATCTCGACAACGGCAACTGCTCTCTGCTATACTGCGTGTGTTCTTTGAGATGCTTTTCGCTCTTTGCGCCGCCTCTTCTTTTCTCTTTCTTTCTTTCTATCTCTCTGTATATATACTGTACTTACTAACCATGCGCAACGCGCGATTTTTTTTTATCTCTCTCCCCCAACTCCCACCAGTAACGCAGCTTCTTCTGCTCTCCTTTTCTCTCTCTCTCTCTCTCTCTTTTTCTCTCAACACTCAATCCATCTTTCTTTTACTCCCACAATCAGCATAGGTATCTAGCGCTGCTCCAGGAGCTTCCGCGAACTCTGATGTGTTCTCTCTATCTCCCCGAGTCTGGCAGGTATATATTGTATATACTTATATATGTATTGTATATACAGCCAAGCTTACTTCAGCTGCTGAAGCCTCCTCGAGCTTTGCCGGCTTGAATATCTAGACTATTCCTTGACTCCTTCGTCGACAGCAACAGCAGCAACTTCTTGGTTTAATCCTTTTAAACAACTCACCCGGGTCGTCGTCTCGCAGGACCCCTTCGTGACATCGGTGCGTCCCGGCAAACACAAACACCACCACCACCACCACCTCTTTATATATACTTCACTCTCAGCTTAGCACTCTGTCTTTCTCTCTGCACTTCCACCCGCACACGCGCGCGCACTTATATTAATATATAGGTAACAACGAGCTAAGCAAAGCATCCGCATCCAACAGCAGCAGGCAGCTCGTCGTTGCCCTCTCTTTCCCTCACTTTTCGTTTCCCTCACTCGTTCTTTTTTTTTTCTGAGAGTAAACGCGCGCGCGCGTCCGATCAATTAATTTTTTTCCCTCTTTCCCGGTGGCAGGCAGCGAGCGGCTTGCACTTTTTAGAGTTTTACCCACGAACCCTCGCTGTGCCACACACACTATTACTGCATACTGAACGCATACGTGTATATATTATGCACACAGACACTAAAGGGGCTTTGTTTTCCTTTTGGTATATAAGAGCTGTATATATGTATATATTATATATACCTGGGATTCGATATATCCCTCGGGGTGGAACGAAGAAGCCTGACTGCAGCGCGAAATGCACTTCACTTCCTCGCCAAGGACGCGCGCGCGCACTCTCTCACGATTATTCACAGACACAGCCGACGCAGGCTCTCCCTCTGAAGTATAGTTTCTCTTCCCGAATTTCGTTGGCTAATAATGCATCGTCAGAAACATCGTCAGTAGCTTCCACGTTGACTCCTTCCAACTAACTTTGAGAGTAACCAGCATACGACGTCGTATATAGACTATGGGAGTTCTTTTTGAAAACGCCCCCTCCGTAAAAAAGGGAGAGAAAAGAGAAAGAGAGGAGAGAGGGAGAGAACTATGTGTGTAACGGCCGTTTTTCTTTTGGAGCCTCACTTTTTTTCTCATGCGTTCTTCAATTTGGGAAGCTGTGTGGAATGTGTGAGATATGTATAAGTGATGAGTTTTTATTGATGATTTACAAAAGCGTTATTGAGTGTGAAAGAGGATTGAGAATAAATATATTTTTTAATTTAACTTTTTTTATGAATTTTGATTATTTATTAGACTTTAATGTAAGAATAATTTTATTCTTATCATTTACTTAATTTTAATTAAAATAACTGTATTGTTCAATTAGTAGAAACAATGAAAATCACGATTGAAATTTAAATACCATTTCGAACGTGTATTTCGGAGCATTCATCGTTAGACTTTCAATATACGTTACAATAAAAGAGAATATGGTTTTAATAGCTTTTTTTATCATTTAAACTAACGAAATTTATTGAAATAATCTCCAAATAATGAGTTTGACCGACACAAATGCAAGATGAAAAATTCAATTTCCTTACTTTAAATAAAAACCGTCACTTTTCTGCCCTCCTAGCATGTGCCTCGCCCTTCTCCGACACCTGATTGGTTGATCCAAGTTCTTCCTTCTGCTTTCTTCGTTCTTTCCTTCTCTCTCTAACGTTTCCATTCATTTTTTCTATTGACGAATGAGAAAGCCGCCGCTCGCGCACATGTGTGTTGTCTGCTGATTTCGTTGCTCTTTCATCTCATCGATAATAAACGGAGCGGCTCGTTCTTGTTTTAATTTCCATTTATAGAATTTTTGCGCTGCTACTAGGAAATGTCAATGGATTATTAAATTGATTTGATAAAGGAGTACTTGATTTTTATAAGGTAATTAAGACAAAGTTGTTGGATACTTATTTTATCGAGGCGATTGGTTGAGATTTTCCGGTTGACTTTTATCATAACCTCAAAATAGGCCTTTATTTACATGAAATATTTTTATCAGCTGATTTATTTTTATGAAATTTATCTATTTTCTTTTGGTCTTTATGTAAGTATGTGATTTTTTTTTTTTAATCAATTGGGTATTATTTTTAAAAACGTGCTACTGAAAAATAATATTTTTATGTCTGAGATCAAAATTTATTTTTCTTAAATTATTCATTAATAAAAATGTGAAATTTTATAAGAAATTACTTTTACTATGTGATAGTCTAATTCAAAATAATTTTAATTTGGTGCTTTAGTGTTTTTAAAAATTGCATATTATAATTGTTTTTATTGGTAAGTGTTGCTGTAAAATACACAATATTTCATCATTATAACTTGTTCATTTGTTTTATTTAAATGTAAATAATATATAAATAACTGATTTACAAAGATAAAATTGTTAATATTCTGTAAAAAAATTTTATTTTTATTAATTAAACAGCACTGTTGAAAATTTATTTTATATTTCAGGTAACAAACTTGAAAAATGTATTTCCAACCAGTTTTGAGGAAAAGTGCTTGGCTGAAAAAGCTGGGCTTGATAAACAAGTCTAAATTTGGCACATCCTGCATTTCATCTAATATTCAAAGTGCTTTGAAAGAAAAAGAAACGGAAAGTACTCATGCAGTTAATTTGAAAGAAGGACAAATCCTACATGGATTTATTGTTGATCAAATAACTCCTGTCAAGGAGATGTACTTGACAGCAATAAAATTAACACATTTAAATACAGGAGCTCAGTATTTACATCTCAATCGTGATGATAGTAACAATGTATTTTCAATTGCATTTCGAACAACTCCTATGGATTCTACAGGTTTACCTCATATACTCGAACACATAACTCTTTGTGGAAGTGAAAGATATCCATGCAGAGATCCTTTTTTCAAAATGTTAAGAAGGTCTTTAGCTACTTTTATGAATGCTATGACTGCACCTGATTACACATTTTATCCTTTTTCAACACAGAATTTACAAGATTTTAGAAACTTGCAGTCAGTTTATTTAGACAGTGTCTTTAGGCCCAAACTTCGTGAATTAGATTTTTGTCAAGAAGGATGGAGAATGGAGCACACTGATCCAAATGATAAAAAGTCTCCCATAATATTTAAAGGTGTTGTTTACAATGAAATGAAAGGAGTTTTCAATAGTAATCAAAATATTTTTATCATGCAATTATTAAATTCAATATTGCCCAGTCATACATATGGAGTAATATCAGGTGGTGATCCTTTAGAAATTCCTAAATTAGAGTATCAAGATTTAGTTAATTTTCATGCCACACATTATCATCCATCTAATGCTAGATTCTATTCATATGGAAATTTTCCATTAGAAGATCATTTAAAGTTTGTAAATGACAAATATTTATTTTTGTCTGATAAAATTGATATGTCTAATACAAAAGTACCATCAGAGAAGCGATGGAATGCACCAAAAAAAGAACACGTCTTTTGTAGACCTGATCCATTGATAGCTGATCCAAGTAGACAAAATTCAATAGCAATTGGAAGTCTTTGCAATGATATTCTTGATATACAAGAAACATTCAACATTTACATTCTGTCACAATTACTTTTAGATGGACCAAATTCTGCATTTTATAAGAGTTTAATTGACACTAATATTGGAACTGGTTTTGGTCCTATGACTGGATATGAGTCACAGTGTAAGGACACTATATTTATAGTAAGCTTGCAAGGTGTACAAGAAAAAGACTTTGAAAAAGTTGAAAAGATTTACAATGAAACTATTGCTAAAGTTATGGAAGAAGGATTCAAACAAGATCACATTGATGCTATTCTTCATGGAATTGAATTGCAAGTTAAGCATCAGACATCTAACTTTGGACTAAATTTACTTTATAATCTTGTGCCCCTTTGGAATCATGATGGGGATGTAATTTATTCCATGAAAATTAACAAAGCTATTAAAAACTTTAGAGAAACGATTCAGAGCAATCCTAAATATTTACAGTCTTTGATTGAAAAGTATTTATTGAATAACAATCACAAGCTCACTTTAACTATGTCTCCTAGTCAAGATTATGAGAAAAAAATTGCAGATGCTGAAAATGAATTGTTAAAATCAAAATTAAAAAGTTTAACACCACAGCAATTGGATGACATTTACGAAAGGGGACAAATGTTATTGGCCGACCAACAAAAGGAAGAAGACGTCAACGTTCTACCAGGTCTGAAAATTGAAGATCTTAAAAAAGACGTCGATAGATATGAATTGAAAAATTTAGAGATATCTAAAGTTCCAGTACAGCTGGCATTACAACCAACTAACGGTGTATGCTATTACCGAGGTGTATTGAACACGCAAAAGCTTTCACCCGATTTGAAGAATATACTGCCGATATTCAACGACGTGGTAACGAAAATGGGTACTGAAAAGTATGATTACTGCGATTGGGATAGGATACTCCAGCTGAAGACCGGAGGCTTCAGTTTTAGTAATCACACATCCGAAAAGAAGAACGACGCGAACAAATACGAGGAAGGAGTTCTCATAAGCAGTTATTGTCTTGAACACAACGCCAACGAAATGTGGAAGCTGTGGGAGGAGTTGTTCAATCGAGTCAAGCTAACGGAAGTGGGAAGATTTGAAACCCTGGTGAAAATGGCTGCAGCTAATCTAACAAATAGTATTACGAACTCTGGACACCTCTATGCTATGAGCTCAGCTGCGAGTCTCGTATCTCCGGTAGCGCGACATAAAGAGAATCTTTCAGGTTTAGAGTTTGTCAATCGAATGAAGCTAATCGCTCAGATGAAGAATTTTAAACCATTGCTGGAGCAGGTACAGCAAATAGCAGATCAGCTTTTGAAAAAGTCCGAGTTGAGATCAGCGCTTAATTTAACAAAAGAGTCGAAAGACGAGATTATAAAAAGTATCGAGTCATCATTCTATGAAGAACTGAAAGGGTCTGCTGGTCCAAGGGATGTTGTATTCACAAGCGAGAAGCCTGTAAAGGCCGGCAACAGCGCGGTACACCACGTTCTGCCCTACGCTGTGAACTACGCCTCGAAGGCGATCATGACCGTGCCTTATGGTCACCCCGACCACACAGCCCTGATGGTACTCGCTCAGCTTGTTTCTTCGATCTACCTATACACCGAGATCAGAGAGAAGGGTGGAGCTTACGGAGGTGGTGCTAGACTCGCAGCTGATGGCTCATTCATGTTCTACTCGTACAGGGATCCGAACTCCACGCGCACCCTCGATCTTTTTGACGGCACCTATGATTTTATATCCAAATTCGACATAACCGACGAGAAGCTTGTCGAGACGAAGCTTCAACTGTTCCAAAAAATCGATGCGCCAGTTGCACCCGACAATCGTGGTATGATCAAGTTCTTGCATGGATTGACTGACGACGATGTCCAGAAGCACAGATTACAAATCAAAGCTGTGAATAGAGAAGATCTGCTGAGTGTAGCTGAAAAGTATTTGAGTCCTAATGCATCGGTTACGGTTGGCAGGGCATTAATAGGTCCGGAAAATGCTGATTTAAAATCGAGGCGCTCCGAAAATTGGCTTGTGTTGGATCAAGAGGAGCAGAGCCAAGCTCAAGCTGTTAAATAATTATGAGGGTTGATTTATTTGAGTTGTCTATTTGAATTAAAAATTCTTCTAGCTGTTTAAGATAATTATAAGTGTAAAAAGTATTTTTTTTAATAAAAGTTGTTTGAAAAATTTACATGTTTAAAATTTTGTTATTTTGAGTTATATTCCCTCAATTCAAGTATCTGCTTATAGAATATGCAAAAATTAGCTGAACAATATGTATTTATGTTGTTTCAGAATGACTGAAATACAATTTGAATATTTTAAAGAAGCTGTTTTGTTCTTTCAAAAAGTACAATGGCTCTACAATATGCCTGTTACCAAGATATTGTGCAAAGGGTCTTTAGATGCTTTACCTATTGATTGGTTGGAATGTTTAATAAAAATGGATAATGATGAATTAAACGATTTTGTAACAGAATTAAAAATAAACGTGTGTAAATAGTTATTGAAATTTTGAAACGGTTTTTTTGTAAAAATTTCTTATGTATTTTTTTATTATTTTAGAGAGATTTGCCAAAATCGCTAATTTGTTTTGTTGAAGATTGTAAAAAATTAAATAAATTACCTAGTTCTAATGTATCGTTATGTATGCAACAATTACCTGAATTATTTATGAAAAAATTAAGTCTAAAGAAACAGCATGAAATATTTCATTTAGCAAGATTTGTTCATGAGCAATGTTCGCTTCAAAAAATATCTCTTATAGTAGATCTTGGTTCAGGATTGGTAAATTTTTCTTTTTAATATTATTTATCTAAAATTATAGTAAAATATTTATTCTAATATTTATGACCTAGGGATATATTTGTCAACTACTGAATCATTTATATGGATACAAAGTATTAGGTTTAGAATCAAATGCACAATATGTTAAAACTGCTAAGGATAGACAAAAAAATCTATTTCTTGATTCAATTTCATCTGTTAAATATGTTTGTGGCACAATTTCAAATAATTCATCTACATACATAGAATCTACTGTACAAGAACAATTTGAAGATGTTGATAATATTTGTTTAATAGGACTTCATGCATGTGGTGATCTTAGTGCACACATGTCTAAAATATATTTGGAACTCAAAAAAGCTAAATTACTTATATTAGTATCTTGTTGTTATCATAAATTAGGTCTCAAAAGTCAAAAGAATAATTCTGAAAATGATGACAAAGAATATTTTAATTATTTTCCATTTTCTGAAACTTTGAAAAAGGCTATTAGCAATGAAAATATAGATCATGGACAATTTTTTAGAAGACCATTTTTGCGTTTAGCATGCCAGGAAACTTCAGACAGGTGGTTAAAGATGACTGAAAAAACTCATGATGACCATTCATTTTACGTTCTTGCAAGAGCTGTACTTGAATTGTACAGTGATAAAAGTGAGTAATAATTTTAAATTCATACAATAAACAACTTTTTTTTAAAAAAATTATATTATCTTTTAAGACGACCTTTGCTTGAAAAAGCTTGTTAGAAAAGGAACAAGAAAATCACAGTGTACAAATTTTGACAGTTATTTAAAAGATTGCATTCAAAGATATGTATATGAAAAGAAAAATGAAAATGAAAATAATTTAGCATGTGCACTTGTTTGGGATGATAAAATTAAAAATGATTTATTGGATTTGTGGACAAATAATTCACCAAAGCAAAAAAATATAGAGATATACACTGCTTTACAATTGATTCTGCAACATACAGCTGAATCATTGGTATTAACTGATAGACTGCATTTTTTAAGAGAACATAATGTTGAAGCTAATATAATTCCAATAATGAACAGATCATTATCTCCTCGTAGTTACGCTATTATATCAAATAAAAAACAATCTTGATGATAATATAAATGTAATGCTTGCAGGTACTATAAATAAAAAAAATATTTATTATATTTCAACATTTTAGACAGTATAAATAAAGATGAAAATTAATAATTTATCTATTTTATTATCGACTGTAAGGATGGATTTGTGATGCAGCCTTAATGTTGGTCTTAATAGCACTAGGAGCCTTATTCATTTGTCCAACTGTAAATAAAAAATTATCGTTTAAGTTTTTTTTTTATTTCAACTATAAACATATAATTTGATTTTAAGAAAATAAATGTGATTTACCCATAGGTCCTTGTCCAGGTGTTTGGGATTGTCCAGCTAACCGTCCAATGAGCATATTGTTAGCTACAGAATTCACTCCAGATTGAACCATTTGCACATCAGACTAGGAAAAACGTGTATAAATGTATATAATTGTATAAATGCTGTGATATTTTTAATATAATTCAAATAAATAAAAAACAAATGAAGGAAAGCATATTTAATAGGAATTACCTTTAATCCCTTGCCATTACAAACTGCATTAATAAGTACATGTGTATCAGCAGAACTACTTGTTTGTACTTGTGTAGCTCTTGATGTATTTTCACTTTCAAAATCTTCTCTGTTTTTATTAATGGCATCAATGACAAGACTCAAAACCTTATTGTATTGCTGCACCTGTTTCTGAAATTTATGTAAAATGTGTTAAATAAGTATTTAAAACTAATTTATTTGTTCCATTCACTGTTATTGACATATACCATTCAGTAATAAGCTAAAAAATAAATTGATGCAGCAACCTAAAATTTTAATATTTTAAAGTGAATGGAACAAATGGAAATAATTGATGCTAATTGTAATACAAAAGCTTACATTGCAGTCCTAGTTGTGTTTAGCATTGTAACAGAGAAAGATTATTTCAGTTACAAAATATACATTCAAAAATAATTAAAGTATAATTATTTTTAATCGATAAAATTGTCATTTGATACTAGTCATTTATATATTTTATATAAATTAAATTAAATTTATAAATTAGTATTCGATTGCAATTGTAAAATATGAATAATATTATTTTCTTTATAATTACATATTTTATGTAATTTACTGTATTTATGTATGTATAGTAAAAATCGTGTGGATACTCACTGTGGTAGCTTCATAACTTAAACTTGATACTTTTGATTCATATCCTAACATTTTCTGTTCTACGGCAGGATCAGGTTTGGTCCTAAGGTAATCTGGTACCATATCATGTGCAAAAGTTGATATCCTTCCTTCTGTCAATTTAAGGAGTTCCTCGTCTCTCTCTGGACTTAAATGTAATGGAAGCACAGTCAAATTTCTCAAGTTGGGTGCTTTGTCATGGCCCAGTATCTTAGAAAGACTTGTGAGCTACAAAAAAAAAGAAATTATTAAGTTAAACATAAATGTTAACGATTAATGTATTAATAGAAAATTTAATTGCATTCTTACGTGACCAGAAATAAGAGCAAAATTATCTAAAAAATTTGGCCAGTTTAACGACTCGTACTCATACTCAAGTTTATATATCATCGACGCTATTGCCGATTTCAGATCATTGACTCTCAGAATTATTGTTTCTAGAGCAGAATCCAATTGTTTTTCTTCCCTCTGCATCTTTGGATTTTTATCTGAAAAAAGTAAAATCATTTGATTAGTATTCCAAATAAATCCACAAATACTGTAAGAATGCACTTATACTACTTACTTATATAGCTATGCAAGATATATTTAATAACATTCTTTGGTGTTTCTCTTTATCATTTAAAAAATGCTGTCACTTTTGACAAGAACAACAACAATGTTTTACACGTCGTCCGCCATAGCGGTTAAGCGGTTTGCCGCCCACGCATGCGCCTTCTCAAAGACGCCCTCTTTAGACAACAATAATATAACATCCAACATCCGATTCATGAACAAACTCGAAAATGCATTACTTGTGAAACAATACAAGTATTGAAGCACGCGGTTTTATTTTCTATGAATTATTAGTTAAAAGTAGATGTTTAATAGTTTTCAACTTGATGCAGCTACTTGTCTAAGAATTTTACTTGCTCTTTATTAAATACAAATTTTATGATTGAAGAATAAAAAAGCTCTTGGTTAATTGATGTTTACTTCATAATACACTGTGAGTAAGATTGAATACATTTAAAATTTATATTTTTATTTTTAAAAATATTGATTTAATAAACATAACAACTTTTTGCAGTATTGAAAAAAAAATTTAATAACAAAAATGTAGACAAAATTACTTTTCAAAAATCTATGAGAATATAAATGTTGTCTTGTAAGCCAGTCTAACAATATATTTTTTGTTTCATGTTGCAGGTATTAGTGTAAAAATTAGCACATGCAGTAATAATAAAAGCTGATATCAAAGTGAAGCAAGTTGCATCAATATCACAGTTTTAAATCTTTTTTAAGATTATTTTCAAAGGAAAGTAATTAGATTTACTGCAGTGTGCTTGCAATTTATTAAACAAACAATGTCAAACTCAGAAGTCTTAGACAAAATAAAAAATCCAGATGTTCCAGGTATTATTAAAAATAACATTTAAAGTTGTATAAATTTAATAATTTATTACAAAAAATATTAAATTTTAATATTTAATGCATATAAAAATAATGTAATTTATATTATTAGGATTGGAAAAAAAGTTATTTCTACCACCTCCACCACCAATGATTTCAGAAAATTCATCTGATAGCGTACCATTTTCCAGTAATAGTAATAATAACACAACAAACTTGGTTTCTTATCCAATTATTCCACATAGACCTTTCTTTTCTACTTCAACGCCAGTACCACCTCCTCCCCAAGCAGATGATCCGTGGTGGACACCCAATGAAACAGATTCTGAAGTCTACACTCAATGGTATGAATCGGCTTACAAGGCAGCTTTGGTAGCCTCACTAGAAAAAGATGCTTCTGGAAAACCAAAGACTAAATATTTTAAGAGAAAATTAGAACAAGTTATTGATCCCAAAGCGGATGCAGGTATGGTTAATGTTGCTTAAGAAATAGTTGCATAAAAAATTTTTAAAAAATTTTTTAAATTTTTTGTAATTTTTTGTGGTATTTTTCATGCAAATTTTTACCCTTACCTGCTACAGAAAGAGTTGCAAATGCTCAAAAAGAGTTGTCAGCACTAATGAAACCACTTAAATGTGATTTATGTAATGCTGTTGTAAGTAATTACTTTAATTTATGAAATACAAAATAGATAAACAGTAGAAGTTGCATTATTAAGTTTTTAAATTATTTGTTAAATGAGTAAATTATAAATATTTTGAGTGAATGATTTTAATGTAGTTTTCTCTTTATCTTTTAGATGAATTCTACATTGCAAGCTAAATTACATTACCAAGGAAAACCACATCAAAAAAAAGTTTCAATGTATCTTAATCAAAGTGCAAAGAAAGTAAAAACTGAAGATGGTCAAGTTACGAGTACAACCAATGATTGGAATTCATATTGTGAAGTAAGATGAAAAAATTTAACATGAAAATTTTTTTAATTCTTTTATTTACAAGTTTCTATACTTTGTAGGTATGTAAAATCTGGTTTACATCTCAAACTGATGCAACCCAACATTATGCTGGCAAAAAGCACATGAAAGCAGCTTTTGGAAACACTAAGTCTAAGTAAGCATTGTATTAGTAAATTTGTAATACATATAATTATATACCATTTTATTCATACAATTTTATATTAATATTTAATAATTTGAATTGTTTTTTTCAGACCAAAGAAACCTCAATTAAACAAAAATCCTATTGATCCTACCAATAGATATGGTATAGGTATGGCTTTTCAACCGCCAACAGAAGCGCCTGTGCAACCATCACCGCTGCCGCCAGAAAATGCCCCTGTTATCGTTCCACCTGTTCCTCAATATGCACCAACTAGGCTTCCTTATCCAACGCCGCTTCAATGCGATCTTTGTGGGATTTCAGTCAATCGTCAGGATCAGCTAGAAACCCATAATCGCGGAGCAAAACACTTAAAAATGTTAAAACTCCATGGGATGGCTCCAACGGAAAATGGTACATGATATTAAACAAATTTTAATTGAAAAAATCGATTTTGTTTTACGTCTGTTAACAAAGTTTTTTTTTTTAACAGTCACTGCACCCCCAAAAGTATCTACAGGATCTATAGATTATTCAATCTACCGTACACCATCAGGTAAAAAGATATAATTTAAATTGATATATTTTAGAAAAAATTTATTTTTGGTAAAGACCATTTATTTATCATGTTTAATATTTTCAGGACAATACTATTGTGCCCCATGTAATTTATCTTTAAACTCCGAGATTTCATTTGCTCAGCATGTAGATAGTAAAAAGCACAAGAGTCACATTAATCCAAAATCACAGGTAACATCACAATCATCTGGTCCACCTGCGAAGAAGCACAAAAAGAAATAAATATTATAAAGAACTAAAGAAACTAAAGGTAAATTAAAGATAAAAACTGTCACAAAAAAATAAACAAGAAGCAATAAGATAAGCGAAATCAGTTTTGTGTAAAAAGTAAAAAAGAAAACAAGTTCGTCGTCTCCAGCGGTACCTCGCAATATCCCCCCGACTTCTCGTTGAATTTCCGCAGTCTCTTTCCATCAAGACTTCATCGTCAGTCTCTCAACCCATTCCACTAATTAATAAATACATTAATTTAATGAACTGTAAGTGAGGCGCATACTGTCGTAGTTTTGCGGTCCATGACGTTGGGTAAACGAGCTGGTGGATTGATAGGGCCTGATGGGAAATATAAATATATTAGCGGATTTCGCGTAGCAGAGGGAAAAAGAACATAAACGGCTAAAAGAGCAAGGGAGTATATATATTTATATATATAATATGTGTATATATAATATACATTATAATATACATGTATATATTTTGTAGCCAGTGCCGATTAAAGCTAAATTAGATTGGGTGGCGCGAGATTAAGCGGAGCGAGCAGCGTCGTTCTCTCGCGCCTATATGTATACCGCGACTCATGCCGTTAATAGCGTCAGACATCGCGCCGACTAATCGCCGACATTTATTCAATTACGAGGCCATTAGCCGCGCCGATCTCGCGATGAGCCGGAGGGGACTAGAACGTCGGAGTAAAAGGAGGAGGAAAGAGAAGAAGAAGAAGAAGAAGAAAATCGCGGATCGTTAGGCGAAGGGAAAAAAGGAAGGCATGAACTATGGGTGGAGGAGGAGACTGATAGTACGTTCGGGTATACCGGACGCGAGCACTGGCGGCCGGATCTACCGAGATATTTTTGGAAAGCCAAAGGAGAGTAATTCGTACAACAGAGTAGCAAGTAGTTGGGTGGAGAGAGAAAGAGAGAAAGATTGTCCCTTTACTTCGTTCTCTCTCTCTCTCCCTTTCCTCCAGAGACGCAGGGCGGCCTTCCGCTCGCGGCATATTCTGGCTACATCGTTTTGCATTCGCGACGCGAACTAGTGGTGGCGGCCTTTTGCTCGCTTTTTAAGTGAACTCGTTCTACGGCAATTTAGCCTCCTGTTCGCTTGCACTCTCTCTCTCCCTCCCTTTCTTCTTTTTTTTTTGTCTTCTTTTTCTTCTCCCTCTGGACTATATACCAGGGCTGGTTGGGTTACTTCTTCTTCTTTTTCTTCTTCTTCTTCTGAGCCTGTTTCATCTGAAATTCAAGTGCCACGCGTATCCGCACAGGGGCAGGGGCTTAGATTAGAATCAAGAGATGGAGGACTCGAGCTCTCTCGCGGATCATTACTGCCAAGGCGCGTTTCGCATTTTTATGCGATTTTCGGCAATGCCACGACGACGACGACTACGACTACGACACGACTTCCAACGTCAAACTCCCCCAAAGTCTTTGCGTTTTTTTTATAGTCTTTGTGAAAAATCATAATCACATCTCTGCATCCAACCGCTCGTTAGAGCTGCGACGGTGACGACGACGACCTTCGATATACGATTCTCGTATATACTAACTTTCTTTCCTTTCTCTCTCTCTCTCTCTTTTTTCTCTTTTTTATTTCTTTTTTAATTCCACCCGAAAATTCATTCCAGTCTTTGATATGCAAATTTATTAGACAGCGCAGAAACAAAGAATTCGACGCGCGAATATATACTCGCGATCTGTGTGTTTTCTCGCGAGGCGTTGGTAGCTGTCTTTTTTTTTTTATTTCTCCTTTTTTTTTGGTGGTACATACTGTATAGCATATATATAAAGCTCAGACGTGCTTCTTGAACCTTACGGCCCTTTTTTTTACTCCCTTTCCTTCCCCTGTCCGCCTTTGATTTTGCTGTGCTGGCGTTTTTTTGAGTATATATATCCATATATATACGCTGTGGTATATAACGTAGCGGCGTTTATCAGTGTAATTTATCGTTTATGCGTATTCATAAAGTCGTGCTCATCCTCTCTCCCTTCCTCCCTCCCACTTGTAGCTGCGTCGAGACACGTTTTTTGGCGCCACTGCGACATCTCAAACGCGTCGTAATGTTTTTTTGTTGTTTTTTGTTTTTTTTTATGTTTTGCGAGATGCTAGATGCTGCTGGTACGACATGGTTCTCGCGTAAAGGGTTTTAATGGAAGGGGAGGATGAATTAAAAAATGTTAAACTAAGTTTGATAAATTTTATGGATCTATCGATTTTTGACGACTATTGATTTGATAAATTTGTGTAAATTACTGACTGAGTGTGTATGTAAAAATCATAATATTGTACAAGATAGAAATGATCTATCTTATTGTGATTATTATCTGACCGATTGAATTTAGAGTATAATCAAACTTATAAACAAAATTATTTGTTTGTATTATTAAATTATAAGTGAACTTTAATCTATACTGAATAAATGTAGTAGTATAGAATATAATATGAGATTTTATAATCTGTGAATATTATGAAAATATTTACGAACAATAAATTACAAAAAAAAAACTTTAAAAGTGTTTTTTTCTCTAATTTTTAATATTTATAAAAAAACAAGACAAATTTCAAATAAAATAAAAACTTTGATTTTATGTTGTTAAATATTTATTAATAATTTTATTTATGTTACAAAAAAGACATTAAATGGGTTATTGACCTCATAAACATGAGAATTAGATGATACAACATTTTTTTCTATATTAATACATTTAATTTTCTGTACTTTCTACTTCAATTAAACAATTTTAAATTGTTTAGGCAAAAAAAAAAAGAAAAATTTCCTTATTTATGACATGGGTTATCGGCTAACCTGAATCCATCCGATACAACTATAAAATATTACGAGTCCACTTTTTAACTATTTTTTTTTTTTTAAATTCTAGCGTTAATAAATGTCAAAACATTAAATAAACGTCAAGAACAAAATTCTTCAAGGTTATTCAAGTTTTTAAAAAAAAACATACATATAAATATTAGTGCAAGTATTATATCAAGTTACAAGAAAGATCAACGTTATTAATTTTGTCGTGCAACATTTACTTTAAACGCTTTTTACAAGCCGATTAAATAGATATTGTAATGTAGTATGTAGTAGGAGAGGGCGCATATAAACGCACTAATAGATTTTATCACAACACACACGTGTATGTATATAAAGCGGCATTCCAAAAGTGAAATGTGCACGTATGATATGTATATATACATATATGTACAAAACTTGAGTTGTGAAATAACGCTTAATTTTTTTTTCAAACTTACGCTTGTCAGTTTAAATCACACATACATATACGTACACACACATATGTATGCTAATTTCAAACACCCGATGTCAGTACTGCTGTGGCCGCGGATGATAGACACTGTTTATGTGTGTTGTATATAATCGCGGGAATATATAGTATACACACATACGTTTGAACTTTGAAAATTCGCTCTCGTTACGAAAATATAATGTGAAGTCGATATTAAAGCTGTCGATGGAATTTCTTTTTTTTTTTTTTTTGTTTGCGATATCTATCTGTTTTTGTATTATGAGACGACTGCTGTTGCTATATTGTATTTTGTATTAATCAGTATTATACAGGTTTTAGATAATTCATAAGTTTTTAATAACAAAAAAAAAATTTTAAGTTATTGCATTTCAAACCATGAGAAGGTCTTACCTTATAAAAAAAAATTAAATTTTTGCGCTTTTTTGTGTAAGCTAAGTTTTTTTTTTATATAAGCCCGCGATTTTTTTTTATAAGTTTTTGTCAGCTGTTATACACACATATTATATATTTTTCGTTGTTTAAACATATTATAATATAGATGCTAAACGACGTCTTTAATATTGTATTATATACCAAAGTTTTGGGAAGTACGTAAGTATAAGGATACTAACGTCTCCAAAATTCATATTCAGCAATTTCGAAAAGCGATATACCAAAAACTGTATACATAATACACAAGGTCATATCATGATAAAGTCGTTTGTCGATATAAGATGCGGCAATCGCTATCTGATATTTTACGTCCCTTTAAAATATCCAAACTCCTCTTTCGAGCATTATAATTTATAATAAGCCGTATGTGACCGAAAACTACTCTTTGATACCAGGCGCATTTACTTTACCATAATTTTTTGTTTTAAACTAGTTTTTTTTTACTATTTTTCTTTTGCAGCTTATAAGATTTTGAAATTTCAAATGATCATAATTACTTATACACACACGTATAAAGTATAGATAGGTATATTATACAGTTGCAAGTCATGTTTTATCAAAGGAGTAACAGATTTTGAAGTTGTTAGAAATATAAACGGAAAAATATATTAAACACGAAAAAAGGAGATATACCAGGCATGGAAGTTAAATTGCTTAGGACATATGCTTACATTACGCGATACGAATTTTAAAAAGTACCTAAGTAGTATAGCAGAACAGTAAGGATGAAAAGAGAAGAGAATCAAATTCTCCTCAACAGTAACAGCAGCTGAAAAAGCAAAGCAGAAAAAAAGAAAGAAAGATGGATCTCTTATGGAAAAAAAAATTGCAAATTCATGATACATACCACGTGTGCGTGACGTATATACGCGTTATATGAAGATGTGTATTAAGAAGCTTAGGATGTAACAGGGGACACCTGTATATTCTATAAAGCTTCTCAATCTCTTAGCGATATTGTATCACCCATTTTTATTTTTTAAAATTGAGATTTAAAAAAGAAATCTGTTATTGTGTTCTTCATAATCCACGTCGATGTCTTTATCTTGTAAACAATATCACATACCTATATACAGTTTCTATCCTCATCTTCTCACGAAGTTTTTTTTTATTATCTGCCTTCATAAATGAATTTATAGATATAAATACCTGGTGGTTAAAAGTAAAAAAAAAAAAGCTCAATGTTAGTACTGTGTGTGTGTGTGTGTGTTTAAATGCGCGCAATTTGCTCGTTAACGTGCATCAACCAAAACAATCGAGTAAAATGTATGTTGTATTATAAACGCGAGTTGTACGATATATATGTATGTATAGTGATAGCGATATTAGAGGATTATATATAGCTATACCTCCTATATGATACCTACCGATATTTTGATGTGTGTATTAAAATACGGAACATTAGCGCGAGACACGAAGTCACGTTCGTTTATTGTCATATAGGTATATATAGGTATGAAAGGATATATAGCAGGATTATACTATATATGTTGAATAAGCGAGTTTAAACAACTTGGCGTATAGTTGTTGATAATATGCGCTTGCATAGACACCACATTTTACTATATAGTTACTCTTTATGTCTATAGATTATGATAGTTGAATATAATTATTTTTTAATTTTACCCCATTCAATTTTCACTTATAACTTGAAAAAAAAAAAAAATAAAACTTAAATGTTGTCATCGGTATATTTTTACAGTTTCTATTAAAACTTATCAATTGGAGTGTGCAACTATTTGTATATGAGCAGAAAGATCGATCCACGGTGGAATAAGTCAATCGCGACGGTGTTCGTTCCGGAAGATCGGAGAGTTGTTTTCATTACGTTTTACTCTGATGGTAACAGGTTTATAATATGACGATTGCGATTTGTTATACTTTTAACCAATTTAACGTCGCGCAATCGTTAAAAAATTTTGAAATATTTTTATTTTTGACGTATCGATGAAGAATTGTTGAGATATTTATACGTACAGCTTATACAGATATTACTCGTTTTCTTTTTTGCGCAGTGCCATGCTGAGATTGCACTTTCGCTTGTCACACCAGCGTTATACTTATATATTGGTTTTCGATTTCAAGACTTTTTGGATGTAACTTGTTGGTTTGTGGCCCCGTTATTATATACTTTGTTTTATACGGCTGTTTCTGCGGTTGAGAATTGAAAGAGAGAATATTACATAATTATATATAGGCGTTTCGAGTATTACCTCTTGGAGGGAAAAAAAAAATAACTTTCCCGGACTTTTGCTGAGAGAGAGAGAAAGAGAAGCTTGGGAAACGCGAACGGCGTGACTTTGTGAAGATTGTTTTGACTTGGTCATTCTTTCTTTTTTTTTTTTTTTGTTTGTTTGTTTTACTTTGTTTTTCCTTTTTCTTCTTGTTTTTTTCAAATGTGATGTTTGTTTATTTGCACAAAGTTTGTGGGTATTATATATTTAGCTTATTTATTCTAACAATGATTTGAGGAAACGAAGGCTCGTTATTTAGACGATTGTTTAATTCTTTGACATTTCAAAAACAATTTCTAAATGTAATTAGCAAGCTTTCCAAAATTTAAAGTTATCAAATATGTTTGTGATGTAAACTGTGATTAAAAATTTGTTGTTATAAATGTTATTAAAGTAATTTTTTTTTTCAGAATAGAGTTAAAAAAATTATAAACGACTCCATGTGTCGTCAAGACACTTCATATTTAATCACATCATAATTGGTTGTCCTACATTTTTTTTTTGTTTTCATAAAGAAATCATTAATTTTCTTGCACTCTGCAACATTTCTTTTTTTTTTTTTTATTTTAGTCGACTTTTTCAGTAAGTGTAAAAATTAAAAAAAAAAGATAAAATAAAAAAAGTAGAGCTTATAAACTAGTACGCATTTAACACACAACATATAGGCGTTAATTAAACGTTACCGTATGTGTATACCTACATATACCTATATACTAAATGACGCGGAAAAGCTTCATATACATTAACGTCATGTATATATAATTTTCTAAAACTGCAGCAGTGCTTGCATATATACACGTCCATCACACCGTTAAAAAAAAAAGAAAAGAAAAAAAAAGAGTTTGCGTCGTCTCGCGAAATTCATTCTCGCACGTAGGTATAGGTACACTTTATAAGTGTGCGTTTTCAATTAGCACCACACGCAAACTTATACACACACATATTATGGCTATATTCAACCCCAGTTCCAGTTTTTCCAGGAATACGTATATCATCAGCTTTGTCGGTATCTCTATCTGCGCATCGATACTTACCGATATAATCTAATTCTCGGGAGTCAGTCAACCTTACGTCAATGGGATGGTGAAAAGGTGGTAGGTATATCGGAAAAAAAAAACAGGTATGTATATCATCGACAAGCATATATAGCAGTAGTAGTAGTAGTAGTTCAGATTCTAATTGAATTCACGCCTTAAACACATATAATAAGAAGATGCACTTCATTTGCGCCTCCTCTGATTTTAGCACATTTCGTGATTGCGCTTTCTGCTAAGTAAGTATATATATATATATATATA